>VMDR010028895.1:0-12965 GCA_007922815.1 Macrotus californicus | reverse complement strand
GAAATTTCACCTCAGTATTTTCTTTATGTCCTCCCCCCACAAAAGAAGTTCACTCTTAGAAAGCAATTATTAACAGACTGTTTCAAATTAAGGTTTCAGATTTTGCCACTCTTTCTTTTCAGGCTATATTCCCTAAATATTAAGCTGTGTAGGATAAGACTTAGAACAGGCAAAGATAGTTTTATAATTAAAGAAAATATTAATAAAAAACAACATTTTACCAAGGAGACTGTCAGATGTTAAACCACCTAAACCAAATAACAAAAGGAAATTAATAATCAAATTAATATTTCACATCAAATTTTAGAAGGAAACTATATAAAATAAAGATATATATTAAATACAGTTATACTGTAATGAGGTACAGAGTGAGGGTCCCCTGAAAATAGGAGAAAACCCCCACAAAACCCTTGGTTGCGGGAAGGGGGACGTGGGTGATACTGTGTTAAGACACTTTGCATAACAATGGCAAGTTAATAGCTCTGCCTTTCTTGAAGGAAGAGGTCTACTGCCCTGGGCAAAAGGTGTACATGACTCTGAGAGCACTGAGGGATTTGTGACACAGTTGGGAACTTATACAGAGCCTGCCTTCATGAGAGGCAGGGGGCAGATGCCCATCTCGGAAGTCGCTAGGAACTCTTGCCCTGACTAAAGATGGCAGCCGAAAGAAGGTAAAAGATACAGGGAAACAGATAAAAATAGCACATGATAGGAAGGGCCAGATATGAGGTCATGTAGGAAGTTCTCAGCAGAGCATTTAAAATGAGGGCAGGCTGAGAGAGGGGGAAGAAGAAGCCATGTGTGCCAAAAGGGTGCAGACTGGGAGTCAGCTACAAGGTCTAGTGTGTAAGGCCATGCATTTTGGATTAAAAGCATGCCATGAGGTCTGGAGTAAGAAGGATAAGATCAGGGCAGAGGTGATAGAGCTGTGAGGGGACCTGCCAAGCCAAGCACGGATTCACGGGAGATGCTTGGAGTTGAATTGTGACTGGGAATGCTGAAGTTGCAGACTTCTGCTTCTCTGAAGGACATACGGAGTAGCCACTCTCTTAAGACGTGTGCCTCCCTGGACTCTACCATGATCCAGTGTAACGGCACACATTTTCCTGAACTACTAAAAGGAGGCTGAGAACAATGTACCCCTGATTCTGAAGGAGAGAGCTGCTGTGAGAGAATGGCGACTCTGAAACCCACAAGTGCACATTCCAGAGAGGATGGAGATCCATTTGTGCAACCAGCTTAAGAACAGATAAGGATATGGGGAACTTCTGGGCATAGTTTTGGCTTATAGCCTTTTGGGGAGCAAGGGAAGTGCTGAGTCTCCTGAGAGAACAGGGCTCTGAGCAGGAGTGCTCTCAGTTTCCCCCCACTGAGGTTGGAAACCTGTTAATAAAAATCTGTTTCTCTCTCACTAATTATTGGGTCATGTGTTAAGGCACCACATGGCCAAGCCCTGGTTTGCTCAGTTACAATACTAGCAATGTTCTCTAGAGTGTGATCTAAGACTAGATTCTTATACCAGAGTCGTTTGCTTTTACTAAATATCTCCATTATAGCAAAATTAGCTACAAAAGGATGTTCCATTAAATAAAATATTATTTTATCATTGGTTTTGATTATAAAATAAAAAACAAATTTTTACGAAACTCTCCAACCCCAAAACTTTGACATTTAAACTTATAAAAATTATATTTATAAATATAGCAAAATTTTATTTACAGATAAATAGAAAATTCAGACATTATGCATTATTTTCTGCATTGGTATAAATTTTTGTAGTCCTGTATAAAAGAGAATCACTCTGTTGGAAAATAGAACTATTTCATTTCTAATAACAACATGAGAGACCATAGCTGTCCCAAATATTCTGACTCCCTTTGGCTATGAAAGGGATTTTCCCAGGTTCCCCTCGAATTTTCAAATCATCATGTACCCAGGTACCATCAAAAGGAAACACTGCCCCCCCCCAATTTCTGAGTGATCTGATTCCACTTTTAAAACAAGTTTTACACTTTGTGGCATTTAGTAGACTAGAGTGTCCTTGTCATCCTTGATCAAAAAAGTAAGATGATGGAATCCATTCAGCCTGGGACAAACAAGATAAGAAAAAAAGTATTTTCATGCCATCTTCTAAGGTAGATCTAAAAGTCTAGATGAGAGACACAGAAGCTCAGCAGAGGGACAGACAGGCTCAGTTTATGACCCCTGTGTAAAATAATGAAGCCTTCTGCACTGCACATGGTTCAGGGGCACAAACCTCCATGCCACCTCTGTGTAGTGTTTTAGAGTAAGGAGAAGGAAAGAGTGTTGCTATCTATACTCATCCTCAACCTGCATCTGTTCCCACATCCCCAGCTTTTTAATGGCTCAGGTAACTACAGACCCTGCTGTGGTTGTTGTGGATAATAAGCATCAATTCAAAGTTTGGAGTTGGTGTAAGATTGATTTTGTCATCGAGTAGGAAAGCTGCTCATAGGAAGGAAGCCACGTGAGCGCACATTAGCCAAAGTTGGATGATTATTCTCCCAATTTCTTCACTATTCTGCTATAATGGAATAACTTAATAAAAGTAAAGGATCCTGGTAGATTGATAAGTATTCAGTCTACCTCTATATCTAATAAGAGTGAAGGAAAAAATTAGGCAATGGATTTTCTTCAGGTAAATTAAGTTACTAAGCATGTCAATTAAGGAAAAACACTATAGTTCTGCCAAACTTTGGGAGCTATTTGTAAAGTGTGTTGATATAGGTCACAGTATTTATCTAGAGGAAGTAAAACATAAATCTCTACTAGTTTGTAGAAATGTCAACCTTTATTTATATAATATATAGATCTATTTATTATAAGGAACAATTCCTTCTTTAAGATTAATACAGAGCCCTACCCCTCCTCTCTCAAATACTGAATTTGAATCTATGGGGCTCAGCCATCTCAATTTTTAATAAGCTTTCCAGGTTTTTGTGACATATGTGTTTGAGAACCATTTTTTTCTAGACTTCTTTAACAAAACCAGTAAGACCAAACACTTTTCATTAAAAAGTCTTAAAGGCAATCAAGGGTGAAAAAGTGGAACAAAAGGTCAAAATTAATAGCCACTTAGCTAGAAGAGAGGCAGATCACCAATGAGATTCCCATTTTACAATACCATTGGTACAGGGAATAATTCTTTAATGAGTCTTACTACTACAAGTGGCAACCTGATAAAGTGAAAGAGTAAAAATACTCAAAACTCAAACAGTTGTATTTATTAATTCAAGAGTTACTTATGAAGTATCAACTACATGCTAGGTGCTATGGTAGGCCCTAGAATTACAGAGAAAAAAAAGGTTTTTCTCTTTAGAAAGGTCTTGGAATATAGATGATAGTGATATAGGCAGACATGGCTCACCTCTTTACAGAACCACATCAAAATTACAACTAAAATATAGAACAACCATCACTCAGGAATGTCAGAAATTGAGTGGAATGGAAGTCTGACAACTATGGAATTGAAGAAACCACATCCATCCAGACTGGTAGGAGGGGCACAGACGCAGTATGGGCTGGCCTGACACCCATGTGGCTAAAAATTTGGAAGGGATATCTCAGGAGTGGGGAGTCCCAGACCCACACCAGAAACCCCAGCCCAGGATTCCAGTGCCAGGAAGATAAGCCCCTGCAACTTTGGGCTGTGAGAACCAGTGGGGATTGTCAGTGGAGGAGGCTGCTGGAACCCTAAGCAGTTCCTCTTGGGGAACCCACACATGAACTCACTTACTCAGACTCACTACCTCTGAGCTCCAGCACCAGGGTGGCATCTTGAAGCACACCAGTGGTATACAGGGACAGACTGAAGTGTCTGGCATTGGGGCAAGCAGAGGCCACTGTCCCTTTGCTGAGCCCTCCCCCCACAGAGGCAGAACACTGGTACTGTATCTTAGATTCCATCAATCTGGCTAACAGTGTATGACCCACCTTGGAGATCCACAGAGGCTCTACTCCACCCAATATACAGGCCCACCCAAACTGCTTTTCCATAAGAATGGTTCATTGTAGCTCCTAAATCCTATTAAACAACCAACAGCTGGCTTCAGTGAGCCCTAGCAGCAGCCAGATTAGAGTCACAGCTTGGCTTCACCTAGGAATCTCCAAGCGTAGCATAAGTAGTGACCATCTCAGATTGCTTTATAGCTCAGGCAGGGTGCCCCAGGAGAAACACAGGTGGGGGCCAAGCTTGGCCTGCACCACCTGGGAAACCCTGTCTGAGCACTACCACCCTGCTAATGCACAGCTGATCCACCATGGAGGGCAGAGGTTAGTGGTCAGTGGTCAGAGCCAGTCTAGTGGTCAGTGGTCACAGCCAGTAGTAGCAGCTGACTGGCCTGGGTAAATCCCTCCCGCTGATCTGCCAACAGCAACCAAGTCTCAACTATAGGGAACCTATCCACATGATGATGTCTTATGTGGCTCAGCTCTGATTCTGAAAACAGGCAGATGTGTGTGGTGTGCAGGAAGAATCCATGGATAGGTCTCCCATGGAGAATCAGGCATGCATTGCTCCTAGGCTGCTTTGAAACTTGCTCTTGCAAAAACTCCGTCACCTGGGATGGAGACAGCAGAAGTTTACTTTGATTTGTGCTAGACTTCCAAAGTACATGTGTAACCAGCTAAGCCACTTCTCCCCTCTGTATTTTATCTTTGAAGTGATTAGCAACATTCTTTCCTTTGTTATCTATAATAGGTAACCACCTAAAGTGAACCTATGCATAGTAAATGAAGACCATCCTTGATGCAATGTACCTAGAGTGTCAATAAAAGCCTGTCCAGGCGAGGGGTTAGGGCCCTCTCTCTCTCTCTCTCTCTCTCTGAGAGAGCAGCCACGCAGGTCCTCTCTCTTACTGAGAGAGCGGCCAAGCTAGCACGCTCATTCTCACGTAGAGGGTGGCCACACCATCCCTTTTTCTCCACCGGATTCCTTTAGTCCATGTGAATTTGTTCGTTGTTCGTCACTTGTCCAGAGACATAGGACAAGCATCCACAACAACACGTGGTCTGGTGGGACAGGACTGTGTCACTCAACTACAAGAGGAAAGTATACACCGCACACACAAAGGACACACCTCTCATACCCAGCTTGGGCAATAGGGCAGGCTGTGCCACTGGACCCTACAGGACACATACTATACTAGGCCACACTACCAAGACATGGAGTCAAAGAAGCTCTACCTAATATATAGAAACAAACACAGGGAGGCTGCCAAAATGAGGAGACAAAAAAAAAACTTGGCCCAAATAGAAGGACAGATGAAAACTCCAGAAAAGAGCTAAATGAAATGGAGATAAGCAATCTATCACATGCAGAGTTCAAAACACTGGTTATAAGGATGCTCCAGGAACTTAGTGAGATCCCAGCAGCATAAAAAAAGATCCAGTTAGAAGACACTGAGGAGATACTAAGGAGACACTAAGTGAAATAAAGAACAATTTACAGGGAAATAACAGTAGAATGGATGAAGCCAAGAATCAAATCAATGATTTGGGACACAAGGAAGCATAAAACAACTATGTGAAACAAGAAGAAGAAAAAAGAACCCAAAAACATGAGGATAGTATGAACAGCCTCTAGGAAAACTTTAAGAGGTACAACTTTTGCCTCAGAGGGGTGCCTGAAGGAGAAGGGAAAGAGCAAGAAATTGGAAATCTATCTTAAAAAAAGTAAAAGAAAACATCCCTAATTTGGTGAAGGAAATAGACATGCAAGTCCAGGAAGCACAGAGAGTCCCAATTATGATGGATGCAAAGAGGCCCACTCCAAGACGCATCATTATTCAAAGCCCAAGATTAAAGATAAAGAGATTATTAATAAGTCCAGTGGGAAGAGAAAAGTAGTTAGTTATGGGAAGGTTGCCAGATGGGTGAGGGAGGGGGAGAATGGGTGAAGAGGTGAGGGGATTAAGAAGTAAAAATAGGTAGTCACAGAATAGCCATGGGGATATAAAGTACAGTATAGAAAAGGGAATAGCCAAAGAACTTATATACATGACCCATGGACATGAACAATGATAGGGGTGGGTTGCTTGAGTGATTGGGGGCATTGGGTGGAGGTGGGCAAAAGGAGAAAAATCAGGACAACTGTAATAGCAATCAATAAAATTGAATTAAAAATTGAATTAAAAATTTAAAAAAAGAGCTCTTAGAATATAAAATGATTCTTAGACTTCAGTGGAAATAAAAATCACCTTGAGTACTTATTAAGAATATAGACACTCAGTATCTGATTATGAAGAATACTCAACTAATTAGTAAGACTGAAAGTAAACAGACATTTATATAAAAGTGGTAAGTTTTAAGAGATACACAGAAATGTTATTTGATCACTGATCCAGACCAGGAGGGAAGAGTAAATATCAGGGATGGTTTTTCATAAAAGGTGATAGCAAATTAAATTCTTGACTAAAACCTACAGTTTTCTAGATTAAAAAAAAATAAGGTGGGAAGAACATGGGAAATGGCATTGATTGATGAAAAAGTGAGGCATATATGAGGCACAAAGGAAACTTGTGGAATTTTGGAGTTGCAAATGAGGCACAAGGGAAATGGGACTGGAAAAGTTAGCAGGAAGAGTCTTGTATCGTAAGCTAAAGAGTTTTAATTTCACCCAGAAAAAAGTGGTGAATCATTGAAGTATATGAAGTTGTGAAGTAGAGGGTACTCTATCAGAGCTGGGTTTTAGAAAAAGCATTCTGATAGTATTGAATGAATGGGTTGAGTGGGAGTCAGGGGGAGGCAAGAAGGTGAGAACAGCACAAAGGTCAGTTAATTTAAGCAAGAAATGTGAAATGCCTGCATTAAAGAGATGGAGAAGAGAGAAGGGAAAAGTGTTAATGTTATTAAATTGATGAAATATAGAAAAAGGTGATAAAGTTGATGGGATGAGAAGAAGAAGATAGGCAGAAAATGTGAAGGATGACTTCCAGTTTTCTATTTGAGTGCATTTATCTCAGCTTCTTGGTAACAGCATTTCCTCTCTTTAATTGAGAAGACTTTTCCTTTGTCATTTTAGTCTTTAGTATTTTTTACTTTAATTAGCTATATCATTTGCTTATGATATGTTCCAGATGTTACTATGACAAACACATTATCTCACTATAGAAGATACTGTCAATCCCCTGCTTTTAACCCTCAGCCCCCTCCAGAGGTGGAGGTTAGTTTTAGTGGACCATTCCTAGGAAAATCCAAAGCTTCTGAATTCAAGCTCTGAACCTTTCTAGATAAGGTTCTCTGATCCTGGAATGTGGTTGTCCTGTGCCCAAGGTAAGCTACAGTATCTGAGAGTCAATCCCACCAGAGTAACCCCCAACCAATGAGGAATAAAGATAGGGAAAATCTACCCTTCCAAGCTTTCTAGCTTTTCATGGAGGATCCCAAGCAGCATCCCTTTCCTTGTCTCACTTCATTACACCTTCACCACATTTTCTGGGGGCTTTTCCCAAAAAACTACTTAAACCCAAATCTATGTCTCAGATTTTGTTCTGGGGAAACCAAAACTAAGATACTCAATCCTCACAACAACCCAGTGAAGATGGTAGGAACTATTCCTGTCTACCATTTTATATATGTGGAAACTGATGCTTGTGGAGATTAAATAAATGGTCCATATCACTTAGATGGCAAATGCCAGAGCCTGGATTCAAATCCAGAGCCTATTATATCAATAGGATGTTATATTGCCAGTCCAAAATTCTAAGGTGAAAACCAGGCAGGAGTTGTAATAGTGGGGAATTGTAACCCACCCCACCATTCTTTTGACATTGTTTCTGTAAGTGCTGACAAGGACTAATGTGTGGTTTATCGATAAACATCACATTTGTATAAGAATACTAGGAACTCACTTCAAAAGATACAGACTCTGACCTTCAGATATCCCAGCTCTGGGAGTTTTGCTGACCTTTGAGCATGGAGCCAGGATGACCTAAAGTCAGGATGACATGAACCCAGGATGACTAAACCAGGATGACGTGCACAGGACCATCACTTGCCTTATTGGAGTGGACTGTGCTCGTCTGCATGTAGAGAACTTTTCATCCCCCTCCCTTGATCTTTTTGTTCTGTTCCCCTCTCTGTCCTTATAAAAACCTCTGTCTCCAGTGAGAGGTGGAGATGGGCTTTGAGACATGAGTCTCTCATCTTCCTACAGAGATGGGTTTTGAGACATGAGTCCCCCATCTTCCCAGGGAGATGGGCTTTGAGATGTGAGTCCCCCGTCTTCCAGATGGCCAGCATCTGCATAAATCACTTTCCTTTCCATCAGCACCTGCCTCTCAAGTATTGGCTTCTGAAGCATCAGGCACCTGGTCCTGCATTTGGTTCCAGCATCACTAACTGTGGAGTAAAAGCCACAGAGGCAGTCTGTCAATTTCTCTTAGGCAACATTGAGACTATTATTTTAAGATTCTGATCCTTATTATTATAAAAGCTGAGTGTGAGACTTACATTCCAGAACATGTTTTTTTCTCTTTATTCATGTCTACTTTAGAAGGTTGAAAATTCATCATGCAGTTTCTTCCCCTTACTGAGATGGCAGTCATGTGGAATTTAGAAACTGAGCAGATCACTTTTGAATGAGGTCAAATGTAATGATATAAGAGCAGAAAGTGGTATGATACATCAACTACTCTTAATCCATTGTCCTGCTTGTCAGATTCCCCTCATGGTTTAGCTTCTGGTTAAGAATGTGAAGTGGAAATAAGCGATGAAAGAAAAAGGCAACTGCTGTTAAAAATAATGTATCAAGAACTCAGCAGAAGCTCATATTTTCTTTTTTCTTGCCTGTAATGTAAATAACACACATTAATGGGAAACATTAGAAAGGAATAACATTAGAAAGCAGATCTAATTTCAACCGCTATACCAGTTAGCTGTGTGCCATTAAGCAAATCACCTAACTTTTAAATATCTTGGTTGTCATCTATGGAAAGAACGGGTTCAAATATAGATGAGCCATAGGTTCACTTGTACTTTTAACATTTCTATGATTCCATTCAGTCCTGAGTTAGTTATTTGAATAAAGAAGCCTCGGCTTCAAATATATGAGTTCACTTTCCCTCTCCTTGAACATATTTTGCACTTGCTTAAGTTGGTGCTTCTTATCTTTGACTTTCCTCCCACCTGGAATGCATTCACTTCTTTTATAATATTTCAACTCAACTTTAAAAACTCTTTGTCTTAATTACTGCAGAAATAATTGTGCCCTCCTCTGAATCCTCAAGCATTTATTATCACACCACTCATTCATATGGCACTTAGCATTTATAGCACAGGAAAACTCTGCCAGAGACTTCACAATAGACATAGAGTATGGGATTAATTGCTGGAGAAGTGGTTTGGACTGTAGTTCTCAACATGTGGTAGACAAATCATGTTGGGTTTCTATGACTATTCCTTTCTCTCTCACTGACCAGCCCCATACTAGTCTGTAATAACACTCCAGGTTGAATATAATTAGTGTGTAAATGAACTCAACTACTTTATATATAGGCCATAATGTACAAAGTGAAGCAGTACATTTGCAATAAAATAATGAGTGAAGGGAACTCTGGCAAGTAAAAAGGAGAGTTCAAGTTCCACAGAAAGGGGGCAGCAGTGGCTTGACTATGAGTGGGTATAGTTGTTTCTAATGCTACATCTTCAGTTCTTAAGAGAAGCTGTAAAACGAAAGTCTTTATTCTTTGTTTCTGATTTTTAAATGTTAGCAACAAAATCAAACATTTTAAACATATCCCTTTAGGTCTTATTTAGCTTGTACATGGTCTTTGGTTTCTGATCACCTCAGCCCATTACAGTCTGGCTTTTTCAGTGAGATTACTCTGCCAAAAGGTACCAGTTACCAGTTTTGTCACCCAAGACAAGTAACTTATCCCTGCATCAGTTTTTTTAAATACTTTATTGATTATGGTATTACAGTTGTCCCAATCTTTCTCCCTTTGCCCCTCTCCACCTGGTACCCCCATTCCTTCCAGCAATAACCCCCCCCACCTTTGTTCATGTCCATGGGTCATGCATATAAGTTCTTTGGCTACTCTATTTCTTATACTGTTCTTAACATCACCATGCCTGTTCTGTACCTACCAATTTCTACTTCTTAATCCCTGCACCTTTTCCCTCATTCTCCCTATTCCCCCTCCCAACTGATAACCCTCCAAATAAGCTCCATATCTATGACTCTGTTTCTGTTCTGTTTAGTTTGTTTTTTAGATTATTGATAATTGTGAATTTATTACCATTTTAATATTCATAGTTTATATTTTCTTTTTCTTAAATAAGTCCCTTTAACATTCATATAATAATGACTTGGTGATGATAAACTCCTTTAGCTTTACCTTTTCAAATAAGCACTTTAACTGCCCTTCCATTCTAAATGATAGCTTTGCTGGATAGAGTAATCTAGGTTGTAAGTCCTTGCAAGAATACTTCTTGCTAGTCCCTTCTGCAAAGTTTCCTTTGAGAAATTAGTTGACAGTCTTATAGGAACTCCTTTGTAAGTAACTCTCTGCTTTTCTCTTGTTGCTTTTAATATTCTCTCTTTATCTTTAATCTTTGACATTTTCATTTTGATAAGTCTTGGTGTGATCCTCTTTGTGTCCATATTGTTTGAAACTCTCTGTGCTTCCTGGACCTGTATGTCTGTTTCCTTCACCAAATTAGGGAAGTTTTCTTTCATTATTTTTTCAAATAAATTTTCAATTTCTTGCTATTTCCTCTTTCCTTCTGGCACCCCTATGATTTGAATGTTGGTACATTTGAAGTTGTCCCAGAGGCTCCTTAGTC
The DNA here is from genome assembly GCA_007922815.1 of Macrotus californicus. Taxonomy (NCBI): domain Eukaryota; kingdom Metazoa; phylum Chordata; class Mammalia; order Chiroptera; family Phyllostomidae; genus Macrotus; species Macrotus californicus. The sequence goes on along the minus strand of VMDR010028895.1, from coordinate 2,159 downwards.
TATCCTTTTAAAAAAATATATATTTTTTCTTCTTGTTCTGATCAAATGTTTTTTTCTTCCTTATGTTCCAAATCACTGATTTGATTCTTGGTTTCATCCACTCCACTCTTGGTTCCCCGTAGATTTTTCTTTATTTCACTTAGTGTAACCTTGATTTCTGCCTGGGTCTTTTTTATGTTTCAGCAGTGAGTTCCCTGAGTATCCTGATAACCAGTGTTTTGAACTCTGCATCTGATAGATTGCTTATCTCCATTTTGTTTAGTTTTTTTTCTGGAGTTTGTTCTGTGTTTTCATTTGGGGCATATTTTTTTGTTTCCTCATTTTGGCAGCCTCCCTGTGTTTGTTTCTATGTATTAAACAGAGCTGCTTTTACTTCCTGTCTTAGTAGCATGACCTATTGTAGAAAAGCACATTGGTAAGTTGGATGGGGTGGAGCCTTTGGTAACTGCCAGTACGGGGCAACCCGTGTGAAGCAGGTTGATAGAATCTCTGATATGGTGTCGCCACTCTGTGGCTCTGTTTGGGGGAGGGCTCAGAAAGGGGACAATGCCACTCCCTAGCCTCTGGAGTTTGTCCTGGAGGAAGCTGTCCCCTGGAATTTGCCCTGATGCCAGACATAAGTTTCTCCCCATATGCCACTGGTGCACTTCCAGCTTCTGCCCTAGTGCTGGAGCCCAGAGGGAGTGAATCCACCTAAGTCTTAAGTTGGTGTGGGCCCTTTAAGAGGAGATGCTTGAGAATCCTGTAGTTTCTTCTGTCATCCCAACTCCCACTGGTTTTTACAGCCAGAAGTTATGGGGACTTATGTTCCTGACACTGAACCCTGGGCTGGGTGGTCTGGTGTGGGGCTGGGATCTCTCACTCTTGAAGTATCCCTTCCAATTTTTATCCAGTACAGGTGGGTGTGGGACTTCCCATTCCACTTCTACACATCTTCACGCCTCTCTGCCTCTCTTACTCCTCTGGATGAATGTCACTTCTTTAATTCTTTGGTTGCTGGACTTCCATACAGCTCAATTTTCTGATGATTCTGAGTGATATTTGTTTTGTAGTCTAGTTGTAAATTTTGCTGTGGTTGTACAAGGAGGCAAGCTGTGTTTAGCCATGCCTCCATCTTGATTGGAAGTTCCAGGGGGTTCTTTTGGTCTATGATATAGATTTCACAGGATGTATGAGCAGTAAATAACAAAACACCTATAAGACAGCACTCAGAAATAAGCACTCCATGACTGTTTATTCCTACTATGCTCAAACCATGCTGCAGTGTGGTTCCTCCATCAATATGGTATATGCCTAAATACCCATGTGCCATCTCTCCCTATGTCAATGCACACTCTTCTCTCCTCACCGTCTAATTTTAAACTCTTTGAATATGGTGCCTTCTCAAATTGTGTGTAATTTCCATGATGGCAAAAACAACCTTAGTTTCCTCACCCCCTCTCTTCACCATTTAAAAATTCTTTTTATTCTGGAAAGTATATCCAAGGAACTTCCAGGAAGATGAAATAGATGTGCTTTTTCCAAATACAACTAAAATCTCTGAGCATAATATGTACAACAGGCCTATGAAGGTTCTGGTAGGTAAAGAAAAAGCAGACCAGCTAAGGACTTCAGGATCTAAAGAATGATGACATGGTGGTGAGTTCCATGGGTTTTCTTTTTGCTGCATATATCTCAAAATGAGTCCTAGGGAAACTGTCAACCTGGAAATGCCAATGGGCACTGGCAGAAAGATCCAGTAAAAGTCTACACTCCCTTGAGCTAAATGACCAAGAAGAGGGCAGCCTAGCAAAACAGAAAACTTAGAAAATAACCAATTCACTATTGAAGGAACTATAGCCCCATCCCATCCATGCCAGCAAAGGCCACGTTGGGAGCCTGGACTTCACCCAACTATAGCTTTATCCCTATAGGCTATTCTCTCCATAGGTAAAACTTGTTAGGATTCCCAATCATTTAGTTGTCCCCACTTGCTTGGACACATTCAAAATCACCCAGCTAAAGCCAAGTCCTTTCTTACACTCCCTTTCTGAGACACCTCACAGTTCCCTTACAGTTTTTTGTTTGCAGCAAAAAAATAAATAAATAAATAAACTCAACTTCTTTTACTACACGTATTTCTAGTAGTCTTTGGCTGAAGAGCATTAACACTGTGAAGT
>VMDR010028894.1:0-12964 GCA_007922815.1 Macrotus californicus | reverse complement strand
GGGCATAATAATGCTACACATTAGCAATGAGGTAAGTACTTATTTGTGCATCAGGGTCAGTCTCTGGCAGATGGAAAATAATCAAAACTATTTTCTATTATTGTTATTACTTATTACTCTTTCTAGGTGCAACAGTGGCTATGGCCAATGTGATTATCACATGCATGGAGTTTATAATAGAGCTATTGAGAAAACTGAGGTATGCAGCTAGGAAGTGGCAGAACCAGGGTTTATGGTCAGACCTGACTGTTTTCAAGGTTAGGAGTCTTCTTCATTACTCAGCTTAATGTTTTAGATCAAATTATCAACTGGTGGGGATTCTTTGTGTTCTTAGGAAGGAGTTCTAGAATTCCTGATAATTATATGTTATTATATCCTATATATGCATTTGAAGAAATTTCTAATTATCTGTGTTCAACAAACTCAAAGAGAGTCTGGAGGTTTTGCTACAAATAAATGATAAAAATTTATTCAAGGGTCTTAGGATTTGCAAAAACACAACTAAGTGTTCTGAAGAAGAGAGTAAAATACGAGTGCTTACAGTAAAAACTACATTCTTGAGAAGAATAAGTCCTACATTCTCAGTAGTCTCTGGATTAGTCCCAAATGGTAATCTTCTAGATAAGCAGAGATCTGAATAATGGACATCCGGAGGCCTGTATACATGGGAAGTCTTTCCTTGGTCTTTTAGGGAGTAACCAGAGGGTTGTCTGGAGGTCTGATGTATATCTAGGCATTGATGCAGCCTTAGGAAGGTCAAATGTTTAATTTCCAAGGCTAGTTAAAACAAAAATAGAATTGTTTCCCCATACCTACTTGATTTTAGTAATTTAGCAGCTTCACCATAGTGACTCCATTTTATTCCTTCTCTCTATTCCTGACCTGCCATGGAGAACTTGTTACCACATAGGTCATGTTCTTGCCTTCCAGGAGTTTGATTCCTAAGAAAGAATAAGTAAGTTGTGTTTTGATAATTAAATATAATTCTATACTTGTCTTAGCTACCTGCTTATTTTCTGACAAAAACTGACTCAAAATAATGTTTTTCCAAGATTATTTCACACAAGATATTTGGAGAAAAAAATCCATAATTTCACTTGATTTATTCTTGCCTGAGTGGATTGGTGAATTTTTCTTGTCTTCAACAGGAAAAGTGAACAAGATAATTAAGAATTACACAACTTCCTGATGATTTCTTGAATAATGCAAGCATTTAGCATGATTCACACTCAAATTTGGTTTTGCTCCATAGCTGTACCTGCAGCATTGCATCGCAACTTCTGGATTATGGGGTATATGGCTCTGTGAAATAATAAAAAGGTATATACAGGGTGGGATAAAAGTAGGTTCACTATTGTTTACATGGAAAATAATACAATAATTAATAAACAATACCAGAATAAACTCTGAGTTTTACATACTTAAACTGTAAACCTACCTTTGCCACATCCTGTATATAGGAATCTGTCCTGAGTTCCTGGCACAGACCTCCTAAAATCCTTGGAATATCCTGGATGGTAGGATTGCCTTTTGTTCCAATGAGATAATGGCTTCAGGATGGAGGCTGCCAAAAAGAAACAATGTGCAATGAAAACTTCGAAGTGGCAGCCTCATTCCCATCTGCTGAGAAAGGGAGAGGGGCTGGAAATTGAGTCAATCATGGCTACATGATGAAGCCTCCATACAAATCCCAATAGTAAAGGATTCAAAGAACTTCTGGGTTGGTGAACACATCCACATGCTGGGGGGTGACACAGCCCATCTGTATGGGGATGGATGCCCCTGGGCTCAGGACCCATCTGGATCTCCCTCTATGCATCTCTTCATGTGGTTTTCCATCTGTATCCTTAATCATATTTCTTGTTTTATGAAAAACCAATAACTGTATGTACTTCCCTGAGTTCTGTGAGCTCTAACAAATGATCAAACTCAAGAAGGGGGTCATGGGAACCTCTGATTTATAGTCAGTTGGTCAGAAGTATGGGTGACAACCTAGAACTTAAGACCAGCATCTGAAGTGGGTGGCAGTCTTGTGAAACTGAACCCTTAACTTGTGGGGTCTGCACTAACATCAGTTGGTATCAGAATTCAGCTGAATTGTAGGACACCCAGCTCATGTCACAGAGAATTGTTTGGTGAGGGGAAACCCTCACACATCTGGTGTCAGAAGTGTTGTGAGTATGAGTAGAAGAGAGTCGCACAGAGCGTTTTTCCATGGCAATGTTGATACTGGTTGTACTGTACAAATGGAGATTCATACACACTAGTTAGTATTTACTTAAACTTTTTTGCCCATATCTAGTATAACATAGCAATTAAGAATGGGACCTTAGAGCTATGAAGACCCATTCCTTATACTAAACTAGTGGTGTGATCTTTCTAAGCCTCTCTTTAACATCTACAAAATCAAAAATGGAAATGACTTCATGGTGTTATTATGAGAAAACTCACATGAAACATTTTTGGTAGGGTTTGGTATATATGAAGAAGTCATCATTATTCATTTGTGTCTTAAATGGGTTTTGAATACCTAGTGTGTACTGCTCATGGACTAAGTGCTGGAATGCAAAGGTGAACCCTGTTTAATTTAACTGCAAGGATTTTGAAACCAGAAAAGACACGGGAGCTTGTGCCGCCTGTCACTTGCTAAACCCAATAAGCAGAGACAGGGATTGAATCTCTATGGGCACTTTATTCAGATGGCAGGAGATCTGAGAAGACGGTGGGTTCACGCCCTAAAAAAAGTCTTACATTTTCTTTCCAGGCCAACGTTTTTATAGCAGGGAATAAATAAGGTGTGGTGAGGGGTTTTGAAATTCAGGGGGAATTTGGTGAAAGAAACTGCAGCATCCTTATCCTGGGCAGTTAGCTGTTCCCAGTGATGGGTGGTCATCTGTCTCTCCCTGGAACACAATGGCCTGAATGGCCCCACTTGTCTCCAGGTGGTGGTCTTTAGCAGTGCCCCAGGAGGTCTGCTGTCTCTCCCAGGAGCCAGGATGGGCCTTATCTGTAGTTTCTGAAACAGAAGCTTTAACAGATGTATAACTTACTAGGCTTGTAACTACTTACCTTAAACTAAAATTTTCCAACTCTTGAGTCCCCTATCAATTTCACAAAGTATTGTAAAAATATTTTTAAATAGCAAGGCAAAATTATGGTAAAAAATTATTTAATGCTCACTGTCTCTCAATCCATGCAGTTGCAGTGATATAGGCCAATTGTATAGTCTGACAAGGCACTTGGCCCCATGTGTAACTGACTTATTTCAAATCTGACAGTTTCCTCTCCTGTTCAGTGTCTGATGCTTCCATTCATTCTGAAGAATTATCTTTTCAAAGCAACATTCTGCAAAAATTGTATGTTAGAACATTATCAAATAACCTAATTCAATTAGAACAAAATGTTGCTGATGTGATCAATTCCCAAACCTCTAGTCTTTGCATATAACACAGAATAATTTATAGTTGAACTCCACTGGATTTTTTAAATTAGATTTTATGTTATTTTAGCTGAGTAGAGAATTACAGAACCTCAAGGCACTAGGCAAATATAAACAACTGAATAAAGAACAAGGATGTAGACTGACAGCCTTACCAAAACGTGATCAAATTTGAAATTTCATGCAAACTGGGCAGTCACAAATTGTTATGATCCATGTAGTATCAAATCGATACTGGCCATAAACTAGGTTTGTTAATAATTACAACCTCTTACAACTGTGCAGAGATTAAACAGGGAGGGGGAAAATGGTCATAAAACAGAAACTCGGAGGAGGCATATGCCAGCTTTACTAAAAAGTTTGCTGGCTTCAGGGCAAAGCAATGCATGCCCCAGGATTAATAGTTTGTTACTTCATCAAACAGTGCTGACTGAAGAAACTAATAGGGGACTTAAGAGTTCAAAAATTTTAGTTTAAGGTAAATAGTTATAAGACTAGCAAGTAATGTATATGTTAAAGGTTTTGTTTCAGAAACTGCAGATAGATAAGGCCCTTCCTGGCTCCTGGGAAAACAGCTGACCTCCTGGGGCACTGCTAAAGATTACCGCCTGGGGACAAGTGGGGGCATCCGGGCCATTGTGTTTCAGGGAGAGACAGAGGACCACCTGCTCCTGGGAACAGCTAACTGCCGGAACAAGAATGTTGTAGTTTCTTTTACCTAATCCTCCCTGAACTTCAAAACCCCTCACTGCACCTTGTTTATTCCCTGCTATAAAAGCCTTGTCCTGGAAAGAAAAGACAAGACAGTTCTTTTGGGTGCAAACCCACTGTCTTCTCAGATCTCCTGCCATCTGAATAAAGCACCCGTAAAGATTCAATTGCTGTCATTTCTTATTGGGTTTGGTAGTGACAAGCAACCTGAATGCTGGTGTGTCTTTCTGGTTTCAAAACCACATGGTTTTAGTTTCTTTACCTGAAAGAGAGAGTACTGGAGCATTCTCCTGTAACTTGGATTTAAAAATCAAAACCAAAATGGTTTGATTAATCTGTGTTCATGCCGCAGTTTCTTTTTAGTGAAAACAAAGTTTAAATGAAATACAATGAGACATTTGAAAATGTGTTCATATGATAAACTAAGTCATTCACAGAAGTGACCTATTGAGATAAGGCTTAAAGTTTGAAAGCCGTATGATACTGGAAATTCCCTGTGTTCACAGATAAACAGGGATAAGTGCCTCTTCCTCCAATTTGCTTGAGCCTCCTTGTTTCCTACCATTATCTTGGTTTCCGAAATCTTTTTCTCTGTCTTAGGTGAATTGATCCATCTTTATCTATTATCCAGCCTGTGTATATTTTCAGGCTGCTTTTCTAGCTATTTCCATTGCGCTAATTCTTCTTTCTGGCTCCATAGGGTGGTTTGCTTTTCACTGATCATATCTTAATGTGATCACACTTTGGCACTTACTATTCATGCTCTGTCTTTGTTTTGTTTGTTTGTTTGTTTATTTGTTTTTGCTAAATGATAAAGTTCTATGCATGCTCTATAACCCATTTCTAATATTCCCTCCTCTATGAGGTCTGGCTATACTCCATGGGTTACTCTTTCCTTTGCTGTTTACACTGTCCTGCAGTTATTCATCTGATTGTGTCTGTCCAAGTGGACTATGAACTTCATGAGAGACAGGACCACATCTCAGTTGTTGTTTTACCTCCACAGCCCAGTATAGTCCTAGTATATAATAGGTATTTCACAGATGTTTATTGAATGGAGGATTTCTTTCTGTGGTGATCAGCACCCTGCCCAAAGACAACTACCTAAGAGGCAGTGCATTGTGTTTCAGCCTGCATGCTATGTACCCTGGCATTGGTGGGTAGCAGCCTTAACAGAAGGGCATCTATTTGGTAATTTATTTATCCAGCAGAGCCCCTTTTTGTAACTTCCACTGGCACATATAGTACATGCAGACTCGCAACCGCACAGATGGGTAGACAAACAACTGATCAATGTTTCCCACAGTCTCCTAAAGCTATTAAAAAACAAAACAGAAGCCAAAGAAGCTTTTTCGCTGGACTAGAACCACCTAGCCTAGTAGTTACCAAACTGACCAGATCAACAGGTGGTTGCTCATAACCTTATTCCAGTCAATCTCTGACTAGCTTTGTGAAGGATAAATCCTGACATCTGTATCTTAGGTTGTGCTGCTTTGTGGGCAGTGGCATCTGAATGGTATTATTTTGAATGTAAGCATTTCTTATGAGGACTTTGTGTGTGCGTTCCGTCATCACTTTCCCTCCTACAAATGAATGGTAACTTGTAAACATGTAACAGGGTACAGCCAAGGGGACCCCAAATGGGGATTTGTAAAGGGGTCCAGAACTCAGGGTGTCCAGGAAATATTAGAAAAAAAAATATATATGGGATGTCCTCACTTCCACAAGTCTGAGCTGGGGGATGGAACACATGGAGCAGGGCCATTGAGAGTTGTTTTGAATAGCGATAGTTTTGCAGATAACCTCTAGAATGGTCATTTAACATATCTAACCTTTAACTGGTTTCCTAGATATGTTAAATAGCTGTGGCTATGCTTTGAGCAAGGGGGCTGGGAGGGACCCCCTGAAGCACAGGCTGGGGTCCATTCAGTAATTGTATATCGTTCACCACTGCCCCCACCCCAGAGGTCTGTTCTGTAACAGTTTTTGGTGACCATGAAGGGACGATCATTGCCCATGGCAGACCAACCCCCTCAGGCGTGGGAGAGTGAGACTTCGGAATTTTCCCAGTCTCTGAGAATTTCTCTACACTCCTAAGGGCGTTGGCTGCCTAATCACACCTGGAAGGGTGAAAAGGAAATGGATCTGGAAATGGAGCAAAGAAGTGAAATGGTTTGGTTGAAAACTTGTTTGTGAACATTGTTTTGGAATAATGGAGTTGTGGATAATGGTTGGTTAGTATGCTGCTTCCAGGTTGGCCCTGTCTGCTCACTTACAGTTTTGGCGAGCCCAGGTGGCACTAAGGGAACCTGTACTCAGGTTTGGGGAGGAAGCAAACCCCTAGGCTCTTACAGAGCCTGCATGTATGTTGGGGATTGGACATCAAGCCATGTGGGTGCCCCACCATGGAGAACGGGTCATGCATGCGTGTCGCCATCTTGGATGACCCAGGTTTGCTCTGTATCTGCTCTGAAAAGGAAATTGAGGATTCGGGGAAGGTTAAAACTTCACACTCTGTAGGAAAGTGAACAAGGGAAAGTGTATGATATGTAAATGAAGAAGGTATACAAAAGAATATCAGAAGGACAAGGATTTTCCTTCACACTTTGTATTTTTCTCCCTACCTGGTCCCTCCAGAATTTGGCATTCTGAAGGACTGACTAATGACATAAAGTTTATTTGCATAAATCCATTAAGACCAATCATTAATGGTGGTTCTGTTAACTAAGATTTTGACTGGAACATCACGTTGATGGAGGCATGTCTGGGTTTTGGTCATCATTGGAAAGCCCTGAGGAACTGGGATTGACTTGCAAAGCTAGCGAAAGCCGACAAGAAAAACCCTGGTACTTTGGTTGGCTGTGCAGGTCGTGTCAGTCTTTCCAGGGAAGGAACAAAGGTTACTTTCCTGAAAGGTGGCTGAAAAGGAAACTGTAGGCACAATGGATTTGAGTGAAACAACTGGTACGGGTGAAGCCAGATGGCAGATGTGTGGGTCTGCTTCTGTGCCCTGAGTGGTGGACTGAAAAGTCAATCTAAAGGTTCCCTGTGTGAGTTCCAGCAAAACAGACTTAAAGATCATAGGTGATCCAGGCTGTTCTTAGTGTGTTTATGCAAATGAACAGGCAAAATTAAAAGCTAGACTCAATGTAGTCGCTTTAAGGACAGTGAGGGTGATCTTAAGGAGAAAAAACGTGGCTCAAGGAAAATCACAATGCTTAGTATTGGGCATCGGAATGGCACAGCTAACTGTCCTGAAAGTTTGTTTGCATTTGGAAGTTGAAACTGGGTTTGTAATATCACCAAAGATGTTCAATTTATAGGCATGAAGGACCTGTCAAATTTCCGCTGTTAGATGTCATTGCAGCAAAGGCCTTGCAACTAGATGTCCTCCCAAAAGACAGTCTCACAGGCACAGAGACTGGCTTGGGGATTGTTGTGTAAATTAACATGTATTCTGCCTTCTATTTTCATAGGGCATATGCCTATGACCTCATTACCTGAGTGATTGGTTGCAATGCAGGCCTCACTTAAGGAGCCCGTCTACATCATCATCCCATGAGACTCAATGGTTTGGTGGAACTAAGTGGTTAGATTGGTGAAGGGTTGGAGCAGTCTGTGGGCTTCACTTTAGAACTGATTTTCCCTTTTCTATCCTAATGTCTTGGACAGAAAAGGCCCAGAAATCTGAAAGGAGGGAAATCCTAATATATTTCCCTCAGCCCAAGTTAAGTATAGTGGGCCACAAGGGTTTTGGATAGGTGTAGCATGCCTTGTACACCTTCCTCCAGATAAACCATTCTTTACCTAAGTCCCTGCCTTGGTCATTTACTGGTTATGATTTAATTGTGCCTTCCAGCTCTTGCCAAATCTGTCACCTCCAGAATACGATAAAAATGCCAACTGTCCAGTAATGCCAGCCTTTGGACATCGAGCCTGCAACTTCCTGGTGACGGCCAACTGACCTAGATTCTGTAAGGTCCTTCCACTTATAGGAAGGACTCCCTCCATGCTGCTGTCCCCTTTTCAGGGCACCCCTGACCCAAAGGTAGGTAGGATGACATCCATGTCCAGCTGGAAGTAGTTAGAAGAAGATGAGACCTTCATCCATTGTCCTTCATATGTTTATAAAGGGATTGTATATCTGAAAGGAGGGATTTGTAACACAATGTAGCCAAGGCGGGGGGCAAATGGGGATTTGTAATGGGGTCCAGAACTCAGGGTATCCAGGAAATATATATATGATGTCCTCACCCCCACAAGTCTGAGCTGGGGGATGGAGCAGGGCCATTGAGAGTTGTTTTGAATAGCAACAGTTTTGTAGATAACCTCTATAAGAGTCATTTAACATATTTATAAGCTTTAACTGGTTTCATAGATATGTTAAATAGCTGTGGCCATGCTTTGAGCTAGGGGTATGGGAGTGACTTCAACCCATGATGTAACTGGGAGGCAACTCCCCCTGGTTACAGAGCCTGTGTAAGAGCTTGGAGCTGATTGGTTCCATACCACAGGGCCACACCTGCCCGGACTTACTATGGCAACCCAGAAAAGCTAGAAAAGTGCAGGAATGCTGGCAGGTGTGGCCAATTGTGGGAGGAGTCAGAGGTGGGGCAGCAGAGGAGGATTGGCACTGGGATTTAAACCCAGGCATGGCAGCTATGAGAGGAAGCACCACGCAGCTTTAGCAGGGGAGAACCATGCTGCTTTGGGTCTCCCTTTGTCACGCAGCTTAGAAAGCTGGAAGGCAAGATGAAGCAGCAATACAGAGCTGTCTCTTAGCAGTTTGGAAGAATGCAGGAGAGATGCTGCAGGAAGAAAAGGGGTGAAAGGATTAAAATGATTTTTGCTGGTGGGCCATGATAAAGTGCCATGTGGATTTGGATTAACTGGAGATCATGGTGGTAACACAGCTGATGGTGCCAGAATTAAAGGGCTGCCTGAACCACAGACTTCTACTTCTTTTCCTGAGATACGGTACCCCGGACTGGGAAGAGGGAGAAGGAAGGACTGTGCGTCTGTGGGTGTTCTAAAGGACTTTAGTATTTTCAATGAAGACGTTAAGTCAGTACTCAAAGTCTGTATAACTTTTTAAATAAACAATCCCTTTACCTTTCACCAATCTGGCATTGAGGGACGTCTTTCCCTAGTGGTAGGCAAGGCAAACCTAGTACGGGATGGGGGGACCTCCGGAGCACAGGGTGGGGTCCATTTGGTAACAGTATATCATTCACCAGGTCTGTTCTGTAACAAACATTCCAAAGGAATGTTGATGTGTCAACAAAGTCTCTGTTAGCTATTATGTAAGTGTCTATGTGCTTAGTGAGACGGGATGACCATAAGGTCTAGTTATAGAGTCATTACAAATAAACAGATAAATAAATAAATGAATGAATGAATAAATAAATAGATAGATAAATAAATAAATAAATAAATAAATAAATAAATAGATTCTAGGTAAAAAGCAGGCTTTTTAGGTGATTTAAAATAAATATTTTAGCTCTCTCCTCCTGCCACCCAAGATTCCAAATGGAAGGAAGAGCGAAGGGAAGAAGGTTGTACCGGCCCCTGTTATCATAATGAAGCAAGAGGCCAAGAAGTTGGTGAATCCTCTGTTGGAGTAGAGGCCCAAAAATTTTGGCATCAGACAGGACATCCAGCCCAAAAGGGACTCTCACCCGCTTTGTCAAATGGCCCTGCTATATCCAGCCACAGAGGCAAAAGGCTATTCTCTGTAAGTGTCTGAAAGTACTTTCTGCCTTAACCAGTTCACCCAGGCCTTGGACCACCAAACAGCTACACAGTTGCTCAAACTGGCTCACAAGTACCGACCAGAAACAAAGCAAGGGAAGAAGGAGAGATTGCTGGCCTGGGCTGAGGAAAAAAGCTGCTGGCAAAGGGGATGTCCCCACCAAGAGGCCACCTATCTTTTGAGCAGGGGTTAACAGTGTCACTACCCTGGTGGAGAATAAGAAGCCCCAGCTGGTAGTGATGGCACAAAATATGCATCCTATCAAGCTGGTTTTCTTCCTGCCCACCCTGTGCTGAAAGACGGAGGTTCCCTACTGCATCATCAAGGGGAAGGCCAGACTGGGGCCTCTAGTCCATAGGAAGACCTGCACCACCGTCACCTTTACACAGGTTAACTCGGAAGACAAAGGAGCTCTGGCTAAGCTGGTAGAAGTTATCTAGGCCAATTACAGCAACAAATATGATGAGATCCACCACCAATGGGGAGACAATGTCCTGGGTCCAAAGTTAGTGGCTCAAATTGCTAAGCTAAGAAAGGCCAAGGCTAAGGAATGCCAAGCTGGGCTAAGAGTACACTGTGGAGTTTTCTGTACATAAAAGTAATAGAAATTCTCCTTCAACCAAAAACAAATAAATAAATATATAAATATTCTAGTTCCAGTACACTAAACTGCTAAATTTTATATTATAACACCCCATCACATTATATAGGAGGACCACAGGGAATGCTGGCTATGATGTCATGCCTTCATTTATTCAAAAATATTTACATTTCTTCAGTGCTTAATGTAATGCTTAACATATATAAAGTAGATATTTGGTGAATCTGACTTGCCTTGAATTTATTTATCTGTGCATTCTCACATTAATATTTCTGGGACAGCCACATCAGACCAGACACTGTTAAGTCCAAGGGATATATATATATATATATATATATATAATCAGTGCCAGTAGTCTCTGCCCTCATAATCCTCAAAATAACTGCTCTTTTTAATCGTTTCCCTTCTGAATAAGATAGACCCTACTCTTAAACATTATAGTGAATTAGTGTTTTTCCAATCTTGGCTGTACTTTGAAAGCACAGAAGATGCTTTAACTTCCTCATGCCTGGTCCCTAACCAAAACTAATTCAATCAAAATCAGTGAGACTGGCATCTGGACACAGATGCTCTTCAAAACTCCTTAGGAGATTGTGAGGCACAGCCAAGATTGTGCATACTAAGTGATTTCCCACCCTTTTGATATGTCACTGTTATGGGCAGTGTCCCCAACTACCCACCCCTCAAATTCATATATGACATCCTAACTGGCAGTCCCTAGAACATTACCTTACTTAGACGGTTTTCAGAGAGTTAATGGAGTTAAAATGAGATCATTATGAGGGGCTCTAATTCAATATGACTTGTGCCTTATAAAAAGGGGGAAATTGGACTTCTAGTCAAGATGGAAGTGCAGGTAGATATGCTTTGCTTCCTCACACAACTAAAAGAAGGAAAACAACAAATTTAAAACAAAAACACAATCAGAACAGCCAGAAAATGAACTGTATAGAAATCTGACAACCAAGAAATTGAAGAAGAAACATTCATTCAGACTGGTGGGAGGGGTGGAGATGAGCAGCCAGGGCAGAGAAATTGCACAGCAAGGCAGCAGACCAGGCAGTCCTACAATCATGTGTGGATAAACCTGGAGGAACAACTGGGGAACCAGATGATAGACCATGCAACCCAGGGTTCTAGCATGGGCAAAATAAAGCCTCAGAACCTCTGGCTATAAAAATCTGTGGGGGTTGTGGTAGCAGGAGAAACTGCCAGTCTCACAAGAGAGTTTTTTTGAGAGTCCACGGGGCCCTAGAATGTACACAACCCCACCCATCTGGGAATCAGCACCAGAAGGGCCCAATTTGCTTGTGGGCATGAAGGAAGTGACTGAAAGTGAGGTGAGAGCTGAGCAAGCAGCATCATTCCCTCTCTGAACCCCCCCCCATACAGTGCCACAACGAAATGATGTGGGTTACCCCTCCCTGAAAAATACCTAAGGCTCTGCCCCTTACAATGTAACAGGCATGATGAGACAGAGAAATATTGTCCAAATGAAAAAATAGAACAAAACTCCAGAAAAAAACTAAGCAACAAGGAGATAGCCAACCTATCAGATGCAGAGTTCAAAACACTGGTAATCAGAATGCTCACAGAATTTGTTGAGTACAGACATAAAATAGAGGAAGGAGTGAAGTGAAATAAAATAAAATATAGAAAACCAACAGTGAAGGGAAGTAAAACAGGACTCAAATCAGTGATTTGGACCAGAAGGAAGAAATAAATATTCAACCAGAACAGAATGAAGAAATAAGAATTCAAAAAAATGACCAGAGGCTTAGGAACCTCCAGGACTACTTTAAATATTCCAACATCTGAATCATAGGGGTGCCAGAAGGAGAAGAGGAAGAGCAAGAAATTGAACACTTACTTGAAAAAATAATGAAGGAAAACTTCCCCAGTGTGGCAAAGGAAATAGACTTTCAGGAAGTCCAGGAAGCCCAGAGAGTCCTAAAGAAACTGGACCCAAGGAGGCACAGACCAAGGCCCGTCATAATTACATTACCCAAGATTAAAGATAAGGAGAGAATCTTAAAAGCAGCAAGAGAAAAGGAGACAGTTACTTGCAAAGGAGTTCCGATAAGACTATCAGCTGATCTCAAAAGAAACCTTGCCAGCAAGAAGGGGCTGGAAAGAAGTATTCAAAGTCATGACAAGCAATGACCTACATCTAAAATTACTCTACCTAGCAAAACTATCATTTAGAATGGAAGGGCAGATAAAGTACTTCTCAGACAAGGTCAAGTTAAAGGAGTTCATCATTACAAAGTCTTTATTATATGAAATGTTAAAGGGACTTATCTAAGAAAAAGAAGGAGATCAAAACTATGAACAGTAAAATGACAACAAACTCACAATGATTAACAACTGAACCTAAAAAACAAAAACTAAAATTAACTAAGCAAACAACTAGAACAGGAACAGAATCACAGAAATGAAGATCACATGGAGGATTATCAGC
>VMDR010028893.1:0-12964 GCA_007922815.1 Macrotus californicus | reverse complement strand
TATTTCATCTTATTCTCTTCTTGCTCACATAGTTTCAGATGATAAGTCCACTTTAATTCTAATTCTTGTTCTTTGATAGGTAACAAGATTTCTTCCTTTGACTTCTTTCAAAATTTTCTCTTTGTTTTTGGTTTCCTGCCATTTGACTACAATATGTTTTATTGTAGATTTTTGCTATTTATTCTGTTTCCTGGATTTGTGGCTTGTTGTGTCATTAATTTGGAAAGTTCTTGGCCATTATTTCTTCTATTCCTCATTATACTTCATTAATAATTGTATTATTACTTCCAATATGTCTTCTGTTCCTTTCATTTTTGTCTTTTGGTAATTATTGGTGGCAGAGTACGTGGAAGCTACCTCCTCCCAGGACCATGGAATTACAACTAAATTATAGAATATCATCCTGAATAACCAACTGAATACCAGCTGGAGAGAAGCCTTATTACCAAGGACTTACAGAAGAAGCCACATCACCACATCAAGATTGTTTTGGAGGGATATGTAAGCAGTCTGGGGAGTCTACCCTGAAAAGTGAGGGGTCTAAACCTGAAGCTGGGCTCCCTAGCCTACAGCACCAAAATCAGGAAAGATACCCACATAACATCTATCAGGGTTTCTGTCTACTGGGGAGAGGTGGCTAGAGATGCAACCACTTTCTTAAAAGGCCAACAAACAAATTTTATTTGCAGCCCCTTATTCAGGACTTGAGCAGAAGGAGGGCACAACAGACTAAAGTCATGTGAGAAGAGTCTGGGGTTGGTGGCTCTGGGGAAGAGTTGAGAGGTCAGCTGCAAGGATCTCTGTGCTCAGCCATACCCCATACTCAGAAGCCGTCTTTCTCAGGCAGAGGACCTCCTCCATGGAACATCCACCTGGAGGGAAGCAATAGCCCTGCCCACAGGAATCCCTTTCACCTCACCCTGTAGTGCTTAAGCCCTGCAGAGGAGTACAGCCAGAGACTTTTTTCTTGACTAAGCCTAAAAGACACCCTGCAGGCAGAAATAGATCTATGGGTGCTTTGAGATTTTACCAACCGGCCAACAGAACCAGGGCTGGTAAAAGCTGGCCTTGGTGCAGTTTCTGCTTTCAGCACACATCTAGACCCAGCAGAGGGAGCCACAAGCTGTGGATCATTGATTGCTCCAAACAGGTTGTCCAGGGCCAGTCACAGGCAGTATCTGTACCAGAGTCTTTGCAGAGCTACCTAATGTATAGAAATAAACACAAAAAGGCAGCCAAAATAGGAAGACAAAGAAACAGTCTTCAAATGAAAGAACAAGAGAATTCTCCAGAAGATGAGCTAAATGAAATGGAGGTAAGCCATTTATCTGATATTGAGTTCAAAGAAATGATTATAAAGATGCTCAACAGCATGAAAAAAGGCATAGAAGCCCTAAAAAGTACCAGACAGAAATAAAGAATGCTATATCTGAAATAAATAATATACTGGAAGGAATATTAAGAGTAGGTTAGATGAAGCAGAGGATCGAATGAGTGATTTGGAAGACGAGGTAGGGAAAAAAAACACCCAATCAAAGCAGCAAAAAGAAAAAAAGAATTTTAAAAAATGAGAATGATCTCTTAATTTTTAACTTTTTTATATTAAAAATTTAATTAAAAAACTTTAATTTAAAAAAAATTCAAAATTAAGAGGCCTTTGGAATAACATGAAGTATAACAACATCCACATCATAGGGATATCAGAAGAAAAAGAGAGAGAGCAAATGATTGAGAACATTTTTGAGGAAATAATGACCAAAAACTTCCCTAGCCTGATGAAGAAAAAAGACACACAAGTCCAGGAAGCACAGAGAGTCCCAAACAAGATGGACCCAAAGAGGCCCACACTAAGGCACATCATAAGTAAAATGGCAATTCTTAAAGACAAAGAGAGAATGTTAAAAGCTGCGATGCAAAAGCAGATAGTTATCTACAAGCCTGCTCTGATAAGAGTGTCATTTGATTTCTCAACAGAAACATTTCAGGCCAGAAGGAATTAGCATGAAATATTCAAAGTGATGAAAAGCAACGACTTACAACCAAGGGCACTTTATCCAGCAAGGCTATCATTTAAAATTGAAGCAGAAATAAAGAGCTTCCCAGACAAGAAAAAAACTAAAGGAGTTTGTTACCAGCAAACCAGTATTACAACAAATGTTAAAGGGCTTGCTTGAAGAAGAAGAAATAGAAAACAAAAACAAAAACAGAGTAACATAGTTAAAAAAAATAAAATGGCAATAAAAACATTCCTATCAATAATTACTTTAAATGTAATTGGCTTAAATGCTCCAGTTAAAAGACATAGGGTATTTAAATGCATAAGAAAACAAGACCCATACATATGCTATCACAAGATACCCACAACAGAATGACAGATACACACAAACTAAAAATAAAGGAATGGAAAAATATATTTCATGTAAATGGAAAAGGAAAAAAGCTGGGGTAGCAATGCTTATATCTGACAAAACAGTCTTGGCATTTCAGATATGCATATGTTACAACTTTTAAAATTGTTCCACAATTCTTTGATCTCTTTCTCTGTTTTTGCCCTTTTTTTCATTCAATTTTATACTTTAGGAAATTTCTATTAATCTACTTTTATGCGCACTGATTTCTCAGCTGTGTCCAGTCTACTGATAAGCCCATGAAAGAAAAGCATTCTGTTGCAGTTTATTTTTCACTTTTTAAAAAATTCTTTCTTAAAGTTTCCATCTCTCTGCTTATATTACCCAACTTTCTTAAAATTTATCTACTTTTTCATTAGAATGCTTATGTTATTCAGAGTCTTTTAAATTTCCCATCTGAGAGTTCTACATCTATGTCATATCTGAGTCTAGTTATGATACTTGTTGTCTCTTCCAAATTTTTTTTTTATCTTGTGGTGTACCTAACAATTTTTTGTTGAAAGCCAGGCATGTCTTATCAGGTAATTGGAAATGAGCTGAGTAGGTCTCCAATTGTAAGGGTGTATGTTAATCTGGCTAGGAGTTGGACTTTGTTTAATGTTTGCTATACCTGTTGGTGTCAGAGAGTTCAGATTTTTCTAGTGCTCTTTTGTGTCTCCTCCTGACTTTGGACTTCTCTTTGTACTCCTCCTCACAGAAAATATGTATCATGCAACTGTCTCAGTAGTTACCATCACTATTACACTGGAGCCCTAATAATGTCTTGGCAAGGTATAGGAAAGAGGGACTATTCTATAATCTCTCAATTTGATCTTTTTCTTTTAGTGGGCCTGTGCTTCTGGTCTGTAACTGACCTGTGATCTCACTAAGTGTTTCTTCCTGCATAACTTCTAGGTATCTAGCTTCTTAGATAAAACAGTAAGGTTATAGGAAACCTTTCTGAGAATAATGTTCTTCCCCCATGGCTCTGGAACAAGACTCTGATAAGATCTTGCCCCTGGAGAGTAACTCTTTGCTACAGAGAAAGCTCTGATTATATTTCAAATACATTATTCTCCACTCCTTTGCCAAAGCCATGAGTGGATCTTTCTCAGCTGTTCACACAGTGAGACCCTGGTGGAGTTCCTTACAAAAGTGTGGGGGTGCCTCTAAGACTGCAGCTCCAGGAGTTTCTCACTTTCACACTAACCCACAATCAGCCTTTAGCAATGGTCAAAATTACCATTTATGTATTCCTCCCATGTTATGGTCCAGAGGTTTCTACTCTTGGTGAGCAGATCTCAGCTGTGACTCTGATTTCTTCTGTCTTAATAGATGCCAAGATGACTAATTGTCCTGTAATCGTAATCCTCTGATGAATGCAAAAAGAAAGAAAGAAAGCATTGATTTTTAGTTTGTTCAGCTTTTTGTTGTTGCAAGGATGGATGTGATGACTTCCAAACTCTTTACATGGAGTTGTTATTGATTTTTAACAATATACATTTACTCAAAACAACATTGATTCATTTGCTCAGCAAACGATTATTGAGCCCCTAATCTCTCCTGGCACTGTACTGAGAGTGATGGCCTTAAAGAGGAGCCAGTCAGAGTGTGTCTCTGAAATTCCTCTCCACCCGTGAAGTAGATACTGATATTTTGGCTGTCCTAATTACTAGAAAGAGTGTCAGGACTCTATAACGTAAAAGCTGTCTTTTTCCATTTCAGTATGGGTGACAAACCATCAGATGCATAAATCCTCTGCAGAGGTATTAGTTTCCTCCTCCTGGTGTCAAGCTGTTGAGTGTCATCTGCACTTTCTGCTGCTTTCCTTTAGGCAAGAGAAGAGGTGACAGCTATGATTTGAAGAATTAGACTAATTGCAGTAAACACTTGAGGTTCTTAAGGAATGTGAAAATATAGAATATCAATTCAATAGTATTATTATATAATTTTACAGTGTGTAATAATATATTTATAAAGCTTCAGCTTTAAAAATAGAAACAGACACAATGAACATAAACACAAATAAAGCCAAAGTAGGCTCTATGCCCAGAAATCCAGAGCAATAAACTAAGTACAGCAGAAAAATATTGCCAAAACGGAAGAGTTTCAGACACTTACAAAAAGTGCTTTGAAAACAATTTTTCCCAGATTAAAAGAGGATTGAATGTCATAGCTATGGTAGGAAAGCAAGAATGTTCTACAGAAAAAGATCGTATGGAATGTCTATATGAACCCTTGAAGTTAGCAATTGGGACATTATTGATCAAAAATGATGTCATACCGCTAGTGCTCAAGATTGGCACTAGAATTCAAGTCTCCTGACTGCCAGTTTATGGTTTTATCTACATATACAAGACCTTTACCAATGGTTTTTATATTCTCCTTAGATGAGTCTTAAATATAATTCCTTAGCCAGATTTAGACGAACAAAATAAACTGAAAAAAAATAAGACATCAGTATTAGTAACTACCATAGATTCATATGAGTGACACAGATGGTACAGTAATCTATTGATATATAGACACATCATTTTATCACTGTATTTTGTCATATCTGAAATAAAAACATTTGGTAAATTTTATATAAACATGTGTCTCCATGGGTTCATTTTTAAAAAAGAAAATCTAGATATTGAAATAAAAACTATTCACAAATCAGTAAAAACTCTTTTATCCCCATCAAACAAGTTGAATTTTTATTCATGGAATGAGTTGTGGTTTGATTGGTAGATTATCAGTAGCCATTGATAAATGGCTTTAAATCAATATGTGTTTTGGCTTCACTTCAGAGACTACTGGTCTGTCAAGGTCTGTCAAGTTTTCAAAATGCCAGAGACAGAAGCACAAAGCATGCCTGAACAATCAATACTGACTTTCAGAATTGAAGTGCAACAATATCACTGTTAAATTCTGTAACACTGTTAAAACCCTTTTTGTTTTAAACATTTTTTGGCATCTAGTCTTTAAAAAGACTGTATTTGTATTTGCACTTATAAATTGTCATTTTAAAGGCTTAGCTATAGCATGGAATCCTCAGTTGTTTTTCACATTGTTAGGTGCACATGAAACCAAATGGTGCCTTCTTCTCTCTCACGTGCTTTTATCTTCTTCTGATTGTGAAGTGAATACATTAATACATTTGAACATAATAAAAAATATTATCTTATGTAGGCCAAAAAGGACAATCAAATTAAATATGCATGTGTGTGCTAGGAGTGGGAAACCATGGAGAAGCAGAGGATGGGGTAGGCAAACCAAGGGAAAACAACAAGGCGTGAGAGTAGAGAATGGTCATGAACTCAGAGTATGGATATGATAATCAATCAGTGAACCCAGTCAACTGATAGAGAGGAGAATTATAACAAGTAGATGTATTGCTGTAGGTAGTTAACTAGTTATTAATAAGAAAGAGAGCAAAGGGAATTAGACGTTGAGCTTAGTAAACTGAGGAGCATAAACCCGCTTGCTTAGTCAGGAAGCTATAGCATTTACAGAGTCATTCACACTCTCTAGGAGACTGCTGCCAAGGAGACTTAATCCTAGGAGCACAGGAAATCTCCCCAGTATTGAATTGTTAGGGGGCACATGGGGAGGTTCTGGACCATAGAGGCCTGTCCATTGAACTAGAGGGTGGACCTATCAAAAACCCACAAAGCTTGGGAAGTTAATTGGTTACTTTGAACAAATGCCTGGTCTGTCCTAAACCCAAGCTAATATAATTTCAGGGAAACAAAGAAACTTTTTCTCTTTACTGTAACCCACATTTGCCTCATTTATTCTCACACTCTGTCGCCCGAGAGCACGCTCCCATGTGGCCTAGCAGCCTGGTGGGCCTGCAGCAGACTGTGTGGACTCCAAATGACTAAGCTCTAATACAAAGCAAGAACTCTGGACACTGGCTTTTTTTTTTTTTTTTGGCCTTTTTGAAGACATGGTTGGACTTTTTCCATGGTGGGACAGGTAACAATGGAACATTGGAAACCCAGAGTAGATTTCTACCTGAATAAGCTTTGCCACATCACAGTCTCCTGTGCCTGGGTCCCTGGAATGCTTTCTTTGCAATCCTGTGAAAGAGCCTGACTTACACCAACAGCAAACGGACCCCAGCAGTTTTTGTAAACAAGAGATTGATGTAATAAGCTACAACTGCAGAAGAGGAAATGGAGACCTAGAAGAGATTTGAAGTAGAGAAAATTGACAGAAAGGAGCAGAATATGCATTTATCCATGTCTTCTAGGATTTTGATTCTCAAACTTTGAAGTACATACAACTCATCTAGGGATATTGTTAAAATGCATATTTTAACATTTAGCATAGGCGATCTCAGGATTGGAGCCTAACATCTTCTAACAGGCTCCCAGGTGATGTCCATTCTTTTGGTCCATAGGCCACACTTTGTATAGCAAGATTCCAACACATTTATTTTATTTTAGCTCTGACAATAGCCACCAAACTGTGGAGAAAGTCTCAAAGTTACTAAGCTAAGCTAGTTATTTTAATTGGTTTAATAAAATGCAAATGATATTAGAGCCAAAATGTGAGCTAATTCCATTCAGAGTAGTAAGATACTTTTATAATTTAACAAGAAAAGTGATATGAAAAATCCTAGAGATCTATGTTTCCCCCCATTGGTATTCGGTAGTCTTTGTTTGTATGACAGTATTAAGGTTGTTTTTATATAGCCACCAATTGTGTAGTAAAGGCAGTCTCTGTGAGGATGAGTGGTCAGCTAATGCTCTGTATCTTGCTACATCCAATTGGCTAGATCATAGTACATAAGTTTTGTTTTCTTGGGGATAAGAAGCAAATGAATTTTCTTAAATGATTTTATTTTGTGTACACAGCAATGCTTTCTTTAAAATCTCATTTAGAAATGTGCCAGTGTCATGATAGAAGGCATTTATTCAAATGAAATGATATTTTGGAACAGGGCTTTATTTTTAAGATTTTATTTATTTGTTTTTAGAGAGAGGGGGAGGGATGGAGAAAGAAAGGAGAGAAACATTAATGTGTGGTTGCCTCCCTACTGGAGACCTGGCCCACAACCCAGACATGTGCCCTGTTTGGGAATCAAACTGCCAACCCCTTGGTTCACAGGTCAGCACTCAATCTGGTACAGGGTCTTTTGGAACAAAAGAAGCACACTCAGCATCTTCACTGAAGGTAAGAAGGTTAAGATTTAAAAATGTGATATAAATTGGTCAAAGCATAATAAGACTATTGTAGCTGAATAGAAAAAATGTGTGTATCATGTTTGTGAATTTGGATTCTAAAGAATTTGGCATGAAAAAAAATGCTCATACCTTATTAGTATCTATATCTATCTATCAGATTATTCATTGCCCACTTTTATATTATATATTTATTGTACAATAAAATTATAAGATACTGAAGAAAAAAATTGAAGAAGATACAAGTGGAAGCATATACCATGTTCATAGATAGAAAGAATTAACATCATTAAAATATCCATACTACTCAAAGCAAGCTATATATTCAACCCAATTTCTATTGAAATACCAATGGAATATTTCAGAACTATAGAAAATATTCCAAAAATTAAAATGGAACCACCAAAGACCCCAAATAGCCATAGCAATCTTAAGAAAGAAGAACAAAGTTGTAGGAATCATGCTAACTGATATCAAACTATGCTACAAGGCTATTGTAATCAAATCTGCATGATACTGGCATAAAAATAGACATGTGGAGCAATGGAACAGAATCAAGAGCTCAGAGATATGGTTAATTAATATTTGACAAAGGACGCATGAATGTACAATGGAGTAAAGATAGTTTATTCAATAAATGGTATTGGAAAAATGGAACAGATATGTACAATATGATATTATTTACTGTAGTCATGATCTACATTAGATTCTCATAATTTTTCCTCTTATAACTGTTTTAAGAAAAAACAAAACAAGAGAAAAGTAAAATTTAAATTGACTTTTAATAGCTTGTTTTCTTGACCCCATTACCTTTCTCATTCCCTGAAGACAGTAATTAATATATGATTGCCTCGTTTTTCTGAAATCTATTTTAAAGGAGTTGGCTTTCAAAGCTATAAAGGCATTTCTCTACCAGGAAGTTTGAATTTTCTTTAGCTAAGTTCATTTGTCAGGAGTTTGCATGAGATTAAATTAAATGCATGTGATATAAAGAGGAAGTCCTATCATGGAAGGTGACCTAATCAAAAATTATTATAAAAGAGTATGAGGTATTCTCTCTCCCGCCAAGTACTTTATCATTTTAAATTACAGCTAAATTGTTAATTTCTCCAATCCATGAACACAGAATATCTTTGTATTTCTTCACATCTTCTTGGATCTTGAGAGTACCATACTAGGTGAAATAAGTCAGACAGAAAAGGACAAGAACCTTATGATTTCATGCATGTGGGATATAAAAAAGAGGAACAAACAAACAAATAAACTCATAGACACAGACAGCAGTGTGGTGGTTGCCAGAGGGAGAGGACGGGTGAAGGAAAGATGGCGGTGGTTGAGGGGGTAAAATACATGGTGATGGAAGGGGCCTAGACTTTCAGTTGTCAGCACACAGTGCAACACCCAGAGGATGTGCTATAAAATCGAACACCTGAAACCTGTAAAACATTATTTGCCAATATTACCCCAATAAATTAAATTGTAGAAGTAAATAAATGAGAGCTAACTTAAAGTAATATTAAATTTCAGACTTTATTAAATCAACTATGTTAGAATCCATCTCTTCTCCCTTGGTAAAATCATTTGCCTTACTCTAAAATGACATGCTATTTCTTCTAAAACTGTGTTTAACTTTTAAACACATTTCCCTTGTAAAATGTTCTTGCTCTACTTTATGGCTACCCAGTAATTCTAGAATATTTTGTTAAACTTTTCTCATATTTGTTTGCAGATTGTGACATTAGGAAACTCCTGCTTGCTATAAATCAGATGCTCTTAACGTGGCCAGACAATTGGCATTAACTAGTGGTAAAGTCAGTACTTTTAAGTAAACAGAAAAGTATGTAGACTTAATCAATTAAGTGCCAAAAAAATATAGTGTTTTTTGGTCTCAAACCTTGTGTTCAGCAGAGGTACCTCTGCCACACTGCCTCTCACCCATAGCATCCCTGCCATTTCTTTATTTGCTGGAGCTAGAGATAAGTTTATAAGGTTTTGGGATAGAGAAGGTCCTAACTGATGTTTAGGAGGTGAGCACAGGAGGGCAGGTCTCATCTTGTCACTGGCTTATTTACCAGATTCCTTAACTGGATGATGAATTTCTAAAGTTAAAGACCTTACTTCATTCATCTCCATACTCAATCAGCAATGTACCTGACTTAGTATGTGAATTGATTAATAAGTTAATTGCTATTTAGAATGATCTAAATTATTGCAGTGCCTTGGAAATAAATACTATGGTTAAAAAGGAGCCATAGTAATGTGCTGTGGCCTAAAATCAATGTTATTCATTCCTCATTTAGATTCCATTGAAGGGCGCTTGGCTCACAGCTGAGTTGTGCCTGCCTGACTGTGTTACTGAACATTGCCTAGGCAGGGTCCTGGCCCTCTGATGAGGTGGCCATGTAAAATTAACGGCTGGAACACTGTTAAATTCTGGAAACTGCTGCAACTGAGAGATCATGAACATCTGCCTGCAAAGCACTTCAAAGATGTTGTCTAGACTTGATGGCTTCTGATGAGAAATCAATAATCACTCACATTGTTACTCTCCTGGAACTATGCCCTCCCCCACTGCCCCACAGCAGGAGACTACAGGGGGCAGCCTGGACACTCCTTCCCCCTGACAGATTCCTAAACATTGCATGTTTACACCTACAGAAATTTCCTCTCCGATAGACTGCGCTTCCAGGCTCAAAGAGAACAGGAAGAACTTCTAACTTTTGAAGTTCCAGTCTCATTTCTGCATTTACTTCTACATCTGCCTCTCTATATTAATAATTCTATATTTATACTACCCAAAATTCAAATCCAACACCACAGTGTCTTTCCAGTATTCTTCCTTTCCATATTTGTAATTTTATTCTTTGACAGTGAGATATTGGGAGTCCATTATCCTCAACATATTTACTTATTTGATCAACAGCCTCTTACATTTAACCAGTTGCCTTTTACTACCTCTGTTCCAACACCCAATGCTGGGCCACCACTGCCACTGCCTTCTTGCATGGCCATTCTCCTCACCCTGCTTGGACACTGACATCCTACACCAGGCTTCTGCCACTGCTGTGCCATTGGTGACACCCACCACATCTTGTTCTGTCTGTCTTCCTAAATTGATAGTCTCTTTATCTTACTCAGGCACCAATGTCCCAACTGGACCATTGTCACTGCTGTCTTTGTCCTGCTTAATCTTGAACCTTGTGCCAAGTGGTGGAGGCCCCCCACCCCCAGGCCCACAAGGATGCCAACTTCACTCAGCCCATTTATTGGCTTTTGGCCTAATTTGTTCAGGAAGAAAAGTAAGGAAAACAAAAGAAGCAAAGAAAAAAAGAGGAAGAGGAAGAAGAGGAAAGAGAATGACAATAGGTTTTTAAGTTAATATCAATATATACTTGAAGACAAAACAAAACAAATTAGAAATGTCTAGCAGTAGCTCTTATGGCTTTAGAATTCTGAAAATGTTATACATTGTTGGAGTCAGCATTTTCTATTACATTGAACAATAGGGCCAGTGAGCATTTCTAAATAGATTTAGAGGTTCAAGAGCCACCCAGAAAAAGTGCACACAGAGGTTTTCAATATGATGTTAATCTTTAGGTTCTGCATGGGTTCAATTCAAGAAGCTCTGAATAATAACTTTTAGCACAAGACCAGCATTCAGCAAGCACCTGTTTAAAATGTTTTATGGGGAAAATGTATGGATAGAAACACAGATATTACCACAGTTATCAATGGATCAGACTTAAGATTTAAAGCAGACTGGAACAGTAGTCGAGAATATAAACTCTACAGCCCAATGTCATGGTTCAAACCCTGGTTCGGACACATTAACTGCGTGACAAACAAGTTGATTGACATCCCTTGCTTCAATTTCCTTCCCTATAAAATGGAACTCATAGGAGTAACTACCTCATTGGGTGGTTCTGAGGATTAAATGAGATAATTTTTTTCTAACTGGCTGAAGAGTGTCTGTTCACGTTATTGACTATGTAAGGGTTTATTGTTATTAGTGGGATGGGGTGGATATGGTGGCTGCTTACTGAGAGTCTGCTAGTGTCGGGGAAGGAAGCTTGTCAGCTGGAAGTAAAAGGTAATTTGAATAGAAAAGGAAATTTCTCAGAAGGCTAAATCTGTGAGTGTGAATAAACAGAAATCTGGAAGCTCGGTCAGAAGGAAGGCTGTGTTACATGGGAAAGTTTAAGTGGCATTACAATTTTGAGACAGGGATTTTACTGCTGTCTGCTTATGGTGAGACAAAAGACAAAAGAGAGAAAAGACAAGAGGGAGTTTTATGCTGGGTTTGCTAGGGTAAACACGTTTTAGTCAATTAGAACAATATTTTCTAACATTGGATAAACTGTAATTATCAGCACTTATGAGACCCAATTAAGTAGCTCTGTGGTACTTATCTGGCACAGAATTACTGCTATTTTCACTTTCCAATCCCAAAGTTATGTGTAGGTTAGTATTTTCAGTTTAAAATCAAAAAAGGGAAAGATAATTATCCTGCGGTCCCAATCTCATCCTTGGTATTTAAAGGAGAAAAAAAAAAGCATCATTATTTATGACATTAGCATTCTCCGTTGCCAGCTTCACACAATACTTTTGTGGAGCCCAGAATGGCAATGGAATCCAGAATGTTATGGAGAGAAATTACTGGACTTACTCAGAATCTGGTTCCACTATTACATTCATGTGTGTATGACTTTGCATAAATTGGGTCCTAGTTACCTTTCTGCAATTACACCTACTAACATGGGTTTATCTAAAAGTGATGAAGATACAGTATCTCCAATATACCAGGCATACTGCCTAATATGGGCACAATGTTTGATCCACATTAGGTGATGAAGCATAACATAGAGGCAACAGTAATGGCCCCCATAAAAAAAAAGGTAAACAATATTGACTTTCAAGAGCCATACCTAAAACTTATACAAAATACATTAGGCATTTACAGACTTAGGACTTCCATGCTATTTGATGTATAAAGAAAGTAACCAAACCAACATACATATGCAGGATAGATGAGTTATTTACCTTTTTATTCCCAATTATGACAACTTCATTTTAATTTTTGTGTTTTATTCTTTTTGGATTAATATGTAGGGGAGAAAAAGTTTTCCCTTCTTATCTTCTAGGTTCTTTGACTAGTCTAATAATTATTTTGAAATAGACTGCTAACAGAAAAAGAACCTATTTAATTTTTTTTAATTACTTTATTGTTGTTCAATTACAGTTTGAATTTTCCCCCCATCACTCTCCCCCCACCCCAGCCAATCCCACCCCCACACCTATTTAATTTTTATGTATATCTAGGAGCCCCACAAAAACATGAGAGGTTCAAAGAACGTGAGATTGGTTCAATTGTTTATGTTATTAACTATTCGGTACACTTATTTT
>VMDR010028892.1:0-12966 GCA_007922815.1 Macrotus californicus | reverse complement strand
AAACTTTCAGGCATTATCTATGCTTCCCAGTGGACCCAGATGATTTGCATTTACAGTGGTATTTATGTTCAGTGGTACAAAATATCATGCAGTTATCATAAGGCCAGCAGTAGCTTTGGCAGGGCAGACGATCAGGACCTTCGGATTTGAATTTTATAAGGCAGATATGATCAGTGGTAAGGAATTTTGGACTATTCCAAGGAATTGTTGAGATCATAGTCCACAGAATCCAGGAGTGATTGGAACGTGTGTGTTACAGGCCGTTGAGTCAGCTTGGACTCCTGGCAACCCTAGGAATGAGCGATGTCCGCAATGGCCTGTCCTCAACAGCTCTGCTCAGCTCCTCTACACTCATGTGTCTGGCTTCTTTTATAGAGTCTACCTATCTCCTATTTGTTCTCTTTTTCCCGCTATCTTCTACTTTCCCCAACATTATTGTCTTTTCCAAAGAACCGTGCCTTCTCGTTGATAAGAATAGGAGTGGAGAAATTAATATAACAATATGGTGATCTTGTATAACTTGCAATCTTGAAGAATAGGTATCTGTTATATGAGTGTTTTAAAAATATTACAATTCAGAAATTTGTAGTAAGTGAGTATGTTTTCTGAATTATTCATTTTTGAACATGACCAAACTTCTGGGACATGGGAGTGAGTCACTAAAAGTGGGTTGGTTGGTGATGTGACTAACGATGTTAGCTCTAAAACACAAGTGGTCAATGGATTAACCAAATGAATAGTCACATAACACAGAGGAATGGTAGGATTTTGGACAGAAAAAGAACTGGGGACTGTGTGTCATGAGAGAGTACAAGACTCAATCAGGTGCAGTTGAGAATGACAAGGGCAAAAAGAGAATATAATTATACTCATAAAGGAGAGGGTCTTTAAAGATGTCGGAAGAGAAATAATCTGGAGTAGGTTCTGGGTTTTGACACAAATAAGCTTGAAGATATCCCAGGATGCTGGTCAGATCTATCCCCAGAGGGAGGGCGAGAGTGCAAGACAGCTCTGAAAGTAATTATCCTAAGTCAGGCTTCATTTATCATGTAGATCCAATTTCACAATTTACTTTTTATAGAGTAAATGGAAAAGAAATATGATGGTCAAGACTTCACAGAGGAAGCATCGTGAGTGGGTAAACCAATTCAAGCCAAAGCCTGATTTAAGCATCTCCATTCCTTTGAGGATGTCCAATTATACATTCAAGAGGCCAGTTACAAAAATCACATCCCACCCAGGCAATGAGGTCAGATACCATCACTGGGAGGAAACCTTGGACAAGCCCCAACAGCTGTACTGGCAGAAGAGACTTCAAGGACTCCAGGCCTGCAGCAGCACAGGACAACTGTTAAGTCCCTTCGATCTTACCAAATCCTTGCAAAAACTTGTGCCTAACCACACAGGTGAGTCCCTGCCAGGTGTTCTCGTGGGTAGTCCTCATGGCAGCTTCATGTCCAGACCCACTGGGTCCTCACATTTGGCAGAGATGATTCCCGGAGCTGGTCCGGGTAACCCACAGCTCCCCTGCAAACAATTCCTGGTGACTGAGAAAGATATCAGGAAACAGGAAAGGAAAATGAAGATGGCAAGAGAGAGACTGGCAATAGCGCTGATTGCAGACAGACTTGCTAGCGAGGCAGAGAAAATGAGGGACCAAGAAGGACATCCTGAAAAACCCTAGGAAATAAAAGAGAAGACGGTACAGATAAAATGGAAGCACAGCATTTTATTAACATCTCTTTGTGGTGTCCATAATGTTTTCTCGCTTTGAGTTTTTTTAATGTACCAATACTTTTCTTTATTAAACTTCTTCATGTGACATAGAATATATAGACAGTGATCTTTTTGGGTTGAGAGATTTGGTTTCAGGTGAGGACAGAAAGATCTTTCCTTTTCACGTTATACTCTCATTTTTCTTTGCTATGGGTGTTATTTGTATTTTAAAGTCAACAGAGAGTTATCAAAGTCATGGGATTATTTAGAGTGTTTCTTTCACAGTCACAGAGTAAAACCTACCTAGTCAGAATGGGTATTCTTTTTGTGTAGTGTTCCAATAGATTCCAAAATAATATTTTATTAAAGAGCTTTTTCATATCTATGTTTTAAAACAAGATATCTACTTCTAGGTCTTTACTTTTCTGTCCTTTGTTGCATGTTAATTCAGAGCTGTATATAATGAAATACCAGACTTTCCTTCGTTTTTTAGATTTATGTGCATTTGAAATTTGATTCACGAAGGTTGACATGCCATTTGGGGTATCATAACATCAAGAGAGACTTTTTCAGCATCACTGCTATAACAGTCAGCTACTGCTTGTCGGGATTTACTGGTCTGTTTGCCTGATCAAGTGTGTTGTATGATCAAATCCTCTTTCTCCTACTAAATTTATGTGACATATCTATCAGCTTCTGAGAGTAATGCGTTAAACAATAATACAGTATCTACAGTATTTTATCTTCCCTAAAAGTGAATTATTTTTTGAGGATATGTTTTTATTGAGTTTAGAGAGACAGGAAGGAAGAGAGAGAGAAACATCAATGTGAGGCATCAATCATTTGCCACCCATACACACCCCGACCGAGGATGGAACCCACAACCTAGGCTGGTGCCCTGACTGGGACAGAACCCACAACCTTTTGGTCCATGGGATGACACTCCAACCAACTGATCCACCTGGCCAGGGCCGAATTATTTTTTAATTTAATCTTCTCTCCCCTGTCCTCCTATGTGGTAGCCATCTGGAATGTTTTTAATATCTTATGTTAAAGTTAGTACTAATTTAGATACACTAATTTTCTTCTTTTCCTCATTATTATTGTTGTGTTTTTCTACGTTTACATTTCTCCTTCCTATGAACAATCTTTATTCTCTTACTGAAGGCCTGTGGGAGGTCAACTTTGAGAACTGTTTGAAAGTGTTTTTATCTCTTTCTTTGACAGGTAGTTTGGCCAGGTATTTAAATTAAGTTCTTAGTCATTTTTTCCCTTGTTATTTAATATTTCTGAGCTTCTTATTTTTAGCTACAAAATGGGAATATAGCCCTCACAGACGATGAGTATAATGCACGGAAGTCTTGCCAGTCACGTTGCTTAGCAGATATTAAGTATCAAAAAGGAAAGCTAATTGTTATCATTATTATAATCTTTAGAGAGAGCATTCCTGGAGAATGACTGAGGGTACGAAGCTCACACCAAAAATGTGTGAGTGGGTAGCATTAGTGTAATTTTAATTCTTAGCCCTCGAGTATCTTCATCTGTGGTCTTCTGTGTAGAGATCATGCAGACGATTCCCAGAAACCCAAAGCAGCACAGCACAGCCTGCTCATGCCTGCAGTGCTTAGGGCTGCTTATTTAGGAGCCTTTGCTAGAACCGTCTAGTTGGATTCAACGCAGAGAAAGGCAGAGGGAAAAAGACCGAATTGTTTTTCCCACAGGACTTTTTCCCCTGAGTTCTATTCATCTCTACATCCAGAGCGGACAGTCTTTGTAGCCTTGGTGTCACTCAGGCTTCCATCTGCTGCTCCGCAGTGGAGGTTAGGGAGATGATGCCTGGAATTCAGGAGGTTCTCTAGTGCGTTTCTTAGTATCTCCATGCCCTGTAATCAATGTCAGTGGAAAACTACAAAAAGCAATCCAGGCAGTATGACTAATAACCCTCCCAGGTGCCCCAACCAGGCGAAGAACCACGAAGTGCGGAGGTGTTTGACCAGGGACAAAGGGAACGTGAAAAGGGAAATGGAAGAAGGTAGCCACCAATGTAGCTATGAAAAGGTGATCAGCTGCAAAAACGTGTCTGATAGTTATGAGCGTTTCTTACGTATTCTGTTGTGAAAAAGTTAATATGTATATAGATACATATCATGTAAAAAGTGAAAGGGACTGCTGAGTGCACTGTCGCTGCAAATGCGGGTCCCTTCTTGCTGACTGTCAGTGCATTTTTGGCCATTGGGAACCCAAAGATACAATAAATTATCCCTCCTGGCCACGTGGTGGGCACAAGGTTTATTAAATATTGCTACATGTACAGTTGGCTCTAGGAGCCTCAATCTGGCAGGAGAAACCCATCAGATACCCATGCCTTCCTGCCGGCCCTGGACTAGCCCTGGGGACTGGCACTTCTCTTTCTCTTTGTAGGCAAAGTACAGCCTTATCTGTCTTTACTTTTGATAATCACTCTCCTGGATGGCTGTGCCACATCAGGAAGGTCCTGGGCTGCCAGGAACCAGAATTTATCCTCAGCTTCTGGCTGTCCTAAAAAGGCTTCCTGGCACAGTCTACCTACTAGGTGACATTTGCAGCCATCAGAGAAGTGGGAGATCACTCAGAAGTGCCACTCGGACAGAATATTTCCTAGAGATAATATTAGAATACAGGTGGTAAAGCTTTTACCCCCAATCATGGGCTGGGTACTGGGGGTAAACTCAGAGCAGTGCCTGCGTTTCACCCACACTAATAACATTCAATATTTCGATTAATACTAATACTCCTCGTCCCACCCTCTCCCCGCCCCCTTATGCCCACAGCACAAGACTGTGGAAAAGAACACAGCCATCCCAGGGGCTACCATCTCTATAGGCTCCGGTTAAGCTGCCCCAACAGGTTTTGTTGGTAACAGCACAACTGAGTGTGCAAGCTGGTGGTTGTTTGGGACCATGGACCTCAGAATCACACGGGCCCAGAAGTTACCCTGGGCAGCAAGGAAGAGAGTGGGGTCATTCACTGGCCAGGATCATGATCTTATCCTGGCCACCCAGAGCTCACCCGTGACCCATCAGGCCCAGCCAGGGAGGAATGGCCACAATGTACCTGATAGAGAGGCTGGCAGCCTTCTAGGAAATTTCTGCCTTAAAAAACAGTTGTATAAGGAATTGCAGGACTTGTGGAAATTCTAGGTCATAGGGAGCAGTGTTTATGGAACAAGGCCCAGTGGTAGCCTTAAAAGTTGTATCACAAATCATTTCTCTAATAAGAAACAAGCAGGAGAAGAATCCAGAGGTCATGGACAGGATCCCAGGAGGATTCAAGTCTAGGTAGAGGATAATCACAGAGACATGAGAGGGGACCTGAGGATGGAAAGTCCTGCCTGCCCTAGGTCCACGTGCCAGTGATCTTCCTCTGGCCTCGTCCTGCCCCCACGCACATGCTGGTTTCTCTACATTGTTTTCTCAGTTAGTGCTGATGCACTTCCAGAGACTGACCTAGAAAACTCCAAGTTCCTAATATTTGGTCAAAAGAAATCTCAACAGGAGGAGAAAATGTTCCCTCTGCCTCCGGAGCTGTAAAAAGGCAGCCACAGTCCTAAGGCAGGAAGGGGTCCTGGCAATTTCTATTTTTAAAGAGACCTCCATTTCTGGGGGTACGTCAGTGCCTGTGAAAGCACCCTCAACCTCTAAAACCCAGGGGTGCTGAGGGGCTGTCTCTGCCCCTCATCCAGGTTAAGGATGCTGAAACGAACCTTCCCTCTGAGCAGGGGGTACTTGGGGCTGTCAAGAGCCAGGCAAGGGGCTGGCCCTTCTCCCTTCTCCCATATACAGTAAGCTGATGACCTTGCAAGATTTCTTAATTCCGAGAGGAATGTGAGATTCTGAATTTCATTTCAGTGGGCACAGGAAGTAAAAGAACCATACCACAACACCAAGAATGTAAAAGAAACAGGTCTCTAATATAATATTCAAATGTAACATTTACTTGCCACTCCCCAATAGGTAGACATATCAGGGAAATGGGTTAAAGTCAACCCTTCCGTCTTGAGCTTAAGGGAACCCTAGGAGGTTCATAAAATCCTTCCCAGTAGAGTTGGGAGGAGCTAACCCAATGCACCCAAGTGTCCCCGTTGTGCCCCATTGCTGAGGAAGGGGCTGCACTTGAGCTGGTCTCAGGAGTGGAATCTGCCACTGGTGCTGGGATTTGTCTCAGGGGCTTGGCAGCTGAACAGAAGAGTCAGGTTATCTTGGGGGCCTCCTCAGGAATCTCGGTCTTCCTCCCCCCTTTACCATACTCTGCTCCAGGCGCTGGGCTGAGAGCACAATCAACGGTACCACGTTTGTCCCAGAGAGGTGAGGTGAATCACCAGTCACAGGACTGGTAGGTAGTGGAATCAGGATCCCAGCACTGGCTGTCCGACTCTCCAGGCTCTGGGCTCCAGTGAAGAGAGCACATGGAGCTGAGGCCGGAGACCTTCTCGTCCAACCCTCTCCGATGGCAGGAGGAACGGCTCCCCCGCAGGCATGCTTCCTGACTTGGAAGACAGGCCCTGCATCCATCTCAGACACAGCCGCCTCAGCTCTGCGGTCAGGCAGCCCTGAGCTTCACCAGCCCAGGGAGCCAGAGAGGCGGCTTAGGTGGGGCCTCCATTCACTCATCGCTAAGATGGGCACGACGTCCCAGCTCCTGGGATGGCTGATTTAGGGAACACTGTGACCCCGCACACCCAGTTCCCCCAACAGCCTGGAGGATGACGGATCAGCATGGAAACCATGACCTGCTCATTCTGGCAGCTCCTCACCCTCCTGGAACAGCCCAGCAGTACCTCTATATCCCATGACCAGGCCCCCTGCCCCCACAAACTGCCCCCACCTTCCCATGTATCAACTACCTTACTGTTCCTGTCAATCATGACAAGATAGACTGGAATTTTTCAGAGAAACTTTAAGTGAGAAACTAGCCAAACCACATCCTGCCTGTCCCCCTTCCCTCTTCCCTCCCCTCCTTCCAGGCTCCTGCTCAGCCACTGGTCTTGGGTGCTCAGCTTTGTCAATTTTTGGAGCTCTTCCTGAGAGGAGAGGAAAGGAGGAGGAAAAGCCTGGGAACATCGTGGAAGGGGTTGAGGGCAATCCCTTTTGTTTGAGAACCCAAAAGATGCAAACAGCCTAGTGAGAGCTTTCACTAGATTCCCTGAGCCGTGAGGTCTCCGTGAGACTGGGGGGGGGGGGGGGGGGCACTCTCGTGCTGTCCCCTGGGTCCTCTATTCCCTTTTCTACTGAGCGGATCTGCTTTGTGGTGGTGGTTTCAGTAAGGCAGTGAGATCCATTGCAGTAAAGGAAACACTTGTAAAAACACTCCAGTTTGACTCAACCCAGGGTCTGACGTTTAAGGAAGCTGATTCCTGAAGCAGAATCACCGGCCTAGGGTCTCAGAGAGGCTCAGAGACCCCACCCACCAGGTCAGTCCCTGTCCCCCAGGGTCTGCAGCCTCCTAGGAGGTACCAGCTGTCCGAGAGTACCATGCCAGCCCTATAGGGGGCTCCTGGTCCACCCTGGTGCCCTGATGTGGAGTCTTACCCACCTGAAAACTTGTCCCCACATTTTTCAGATGGGGAATCAAGGGGGCCTGCACCTTTAAAAGGTTGAAATTAGCCCTGACTGGTGTGGCTCAGTGGATGGAGCACTGGCCTGTGAATCAAAGGGTTGCCGGTTCGATTCACAATCAGGGCACATGCCTGGGTTGCAGGCCAGGTCCCTAGTTGGAAGAAATTTAAAAAATAAATAAATAAAGATATAAGATATAAAATAAATAAGATATAAAATATAAAATAAAGAAATGAAAAAGAAATAAAATAAAAGGTTAAAATTAGAGGAAATTTAGATGTCATCCACTGGCATAAAACCTCTCAAAGGTCTCATACATACCCATCAGAATTTTAAATATGCACACCCTTTGAACTAACGGTCCTCATTCTAAATATCTGCCATAGCAAAGTTTTCACGAATATGACAGAAGAAGCCAAACACGCCTGCTTCCCGGGATGGCATTAACACAGGGCACCTTCCTCATCGATAAGGGATGTTATTGAAGCCACCCCTGTTTCCTCCCATTCCCTGTCCAGCCTTCTAGTCCTGACTCCACTAAAGGATGATCATGAATAGGGCAGGCAGTCCCCACTGGGTATGCTGCCAGGATTGGGGGTTGCTCTCTGAAATTAAAGCTGGTAGGAATCAGTAGAAAACATGAGTAGCCAGCTATAGAGGTGACTTTACCCCTGGAATGTGTTGTGATGTAGTCATAATGAAACAG
Source organism: Macrotus californicus (assembly GCA_007922815.1). Taxonomy (NCBI): domain Eukaryota; kingdom Metazoa; phylum Chordata; class Mammalia; order Chiroptera; family Phyllostomidae; genus Macrotus; species Macrotus californicus. Next base: position 4,950 of record VMDR010028892.1, on the reverse strand, counting down.
GCTTTCTGAAATCTCATCCATGAGGCTCTGGGGAAAAAAATGCCACTCAAGTCAGGGCCGACCACTGGGGAGGGAAAGCCCTGGAAGATCTTGTGGGTCAGGTCTCACAGTTACAGTGGACCTGGAATCTAGACTTTTATTTTTAAGATTTTATTTATTTATTTTTAGAGAGGGGAAGGGAGGGAGAAAGAGAGGGTGGGAAACATCAATTTGTGGTTGCCTCTCACCTGGCCTACAACCCAGGCATGTGCCCTGACTGAGAATCGAACTGGCAACCCTTTGGTTCACAGGCCAGCGCTCAATCCACTGAGCCACACCAACCAGGGCTAGGCTTTTTTTTTTTTTTTTCCTATTCATTTTTAGAGAGAGAGAAAGGGAGGGAGAGAGAGAGACATCAATTTGTTGTTCTACTTATTTATATCTTCATTGGTTGATTCTTGAATGTGCCCTGACCAGGGATAGAACCCACAACCTTGGTGTATGGGGATGACATTCTAATCAACAGAGCTACTCTGTTGGGACACGTACAACCACAGAGCTAGCTAACAGGATTGAAAAGGATGCTATTCATTACTCATCTTTGAATTTCACATTTGTGTCTCATTGCTTACAGTACACTTTAAAGTAATATTTAATATTTTTATAAAGCCTTATTTTGTAAATACCATACTGTGTTTATTTCCCTTTTTTTGTTAAAATTGTTCATTTTGGAAATACACACATGTACTGTATGCCACAATTATAATCCTGTAATTCTTTTTTTTTTTTTAGTTGCGATAATCTCAAAAAGACAAAAGTGTCCCAGGACTCCCTTGGCCTCTAAAACATCCAGGCTAAGATAAACTGGTCTAATTTATGACATTTTTTCCTGTCTGGGTAATGTTTTCATTCAGTGAGCTCCAATAAATATCATTTTTGCTCTTAAGAATACTTTTTCTCATTTTTCCCACACACCCTATGTATTGTCTACCAAATTTCATGCATTAAGTACTAGTTCATTTCATAGTTTTATTAAACACACATAATTTGTCAAGTTTCTGGTGGTCATCATGAGTTTTCATTCATTCGACAAACATTTATTGAGCCACCGCTATATGCCAGACTTCATGTTAACTATCGGCAATAGGAGATAAATCAAACAAAGCTCCCAGTCCAGTGAGGGGAGCCAAACGTACAAATAGGTTATCCCTAAAAATAAATAACGTTAGAGGCACACAGAGAGTGTTAGGGAAACACGGAGAATAAGCCCCTAAGGGGAAATCAGAGAAAACTTCCTGATGGAGTTAAGCCCTGAAGTGAGTTTCTATGAGTGAATATTTGCCAAAAATTACAGTTTATAAGTCAGAGAGATAAAGACAAATACCATATGATCTCACTCATATGCAGAACATATGTAAGTATTTTAAGGAGAACAAAACAAAAGCAAACTCATAGGGTGCACACAGCAGATTGGCGGTCATCAGAGGAGCAGACGGAGGGCGGATGAAATGGGCAGAGGGAGTCAACTGTATGGTGACAGAGGGGAAGGGCAGGTACACAGGCGTCAAATTACAGTGCGATACACCTGAAACTTACATAGTGTGAAACCAACACTTCCTCAGCAGAGAGAAAAAGAAGAGAAACTGCATTTTGGTTAGCTTCAGTGGCCTTTTTCATGTAGGTGATTTCCACTGCAGACTGTGAATTACTATGAAAGTAGTCGGAAGTTCCCCTTTTCTTTCCTTGAGAATCCTTGGAAGGTGGAAGTGAAGTTTAGAAAATAGAGAGCTGGGCAAGGAGAAGTAGTTTACCATATTAATCCAAGAGGATGTTCCGGTTTGTTTGGTTGTTCTAGACTTTTATTTATTTATTTATTTGTTTATTTATTTATTTATTGGCCGCTTGGCAGGTAGAATACTATACAAGTAGAACTTTGGGAGGGTATATAAAATTGCCAGAGTCCTTAGAGTATACATTTTCTTTTCTAAAAAAAACTTTATAGTCAAGAAAAAAACCTATTGATGTTGACTTGGCTTCCTAAGTAGACTTTCCTGCTACTAAGAGTATAAACTGACCTATGGATTTTATTATTATAGTTAATTTTGCATTTTCCATCTTCTGCCTGAATTAATCACCAAGCCCTCTCTTTTTAGCTGTGTCCCCTAGAGGTTTAATTAGTGCAAACCAGTCCTCAGAACCAGATCAGCCTGCTGGGAAATGTCAAAAATTGAGTCTGTGTGTTTTCAAATTGAGGACTACAGTGTGGGAATGGACTGAAAATTGTCTTCATTTCTTTCTTAACTGCAGAGTCTCTACTTCTTAGGTCTGAGCATGCTTGTATAAGTCCGATACAAGTATGTATGACTCATATGTATGAGTCAACATATATATCACTCATATTCAGATGACTCTCAAATTTATATCACTAGCTTGATTCTCTCCTCCCAATTCCAGATTCATATATCAAAGAATAGCATCCTGAAGGCAGTTCCCCAAAATACTGAAAATGGAATTACCACATGATCCAGCAACCTCACTTTGGGGTATATATCCAAAAGAATCGAATGCAGGATCTCAGATATTTGTACATTCACGTTCATAGCAGTATTATTTACAATAGCCAAAAGGCTGGAGCAACTCAAGTGCCCATCAAGGATGAATGGATAAAGAAAATGTGGTATATGCATATAATGGAACATTATTCAGCCTTAAAAAGGAAGGAAATTCTGACACATGCTACAACATGAGATGAACCTGGAGGACATTATGCTAAGTAAAATAAGCCAATTACAAAAAGACAAATACTGCGTGATTTCACTTATACAAGATATGACTGTGAGTATGAGTATCTGCCGCATTTTGCCATGTATAATGTGCACCCATGTTTTTGGCCCAAACTTTCAGGGGAAAAAAAATCTTTTGTTTTAATTTTTTACTTCAATTATGTATTTATTTATATTTAGATACTTGTTTTTTTGCATTGTAAAGGAATTTTAGCATTTATTTTTGAAGATGTGGTACAAGAAATTTTATGTAACAAATAATTAAAAAACACATTTATATATAGAACTAGTACTACCCATGTATAATGGACACCCTTATTTTTCCCTCAAAAACTTGGGCAAAAAAGTGCGCATTATACACAGCAAAATATGTAGTAGTCAAACTCATAGAAACAGAAAATAAGAACAGTGGTTTCCTGGGGCTGGAAGGAGGGGGAATGGAGAGCTTTTACTAAATGAGTATAGTTTTCACTTTCCAAGATGAAAAATTTCTAGAGATTGGCTGCAAAACAATGTGAATATACTTAACTGTACACCTGGAAATGAGTAAGATGGTAAATTTTATGTGTACTTTACCACAATTTAAAAATTTAATTAACACACCTTTGGTTAAGTTGGCTTTTTTTTCCCTTGGTGCTTGGAAATGAGCATTGGCTGTGTAGTACACAATTGTGGATTTACCTCTTCATGAATGTCAAAGCCTTTGCACACGTGAAAGGTGACTGTGGAAGGGAGAGACGGTATACAGCACACTTATGGTAATACTCTACTCGGGGCGGAGTATCTTACAAAAGGAGTATCTTCACAGGTTAAAAGCGCTGTGTGCCATACCCACAGCAAACGCAATGATTGCAGAGGCACATTTTGGGAAATGAGCCCAAAGTAAAAATGGGATGGGGGTTGTTAGACCTCTCACTGAGACCTTCAACACTGTGATTTCCCCTTGTTTGAATAGGCTATCCGACATCGGGTTTAAAAAATATATTCACATAGTTTCTGTAGTACAAGAGTATTTTCACTCTAGAATATGAAAATGCCTTCAAAAATAATCTAAAGAGAGTCCAGATTCACTGTGAAAAGGACATGAGCCGGTTCATGCTATAGACATTAGGCCTTCTCTATAGACAAACCTGCTTTGTGTCTAACTTTTCAAGCATTACTTGTTCATATTATCTTTCCTATTTGTATTACTTGTGCCTAGAAATAAATATGACAGAGATCTGCCCTGATCGTTGACCTTTGCAAACAAAACTTTGAAGCCTAAGAAAATTATATTAAGCCAGTTCTTTTTTTGTATTAAATATATATTATTGGCCCTGGCTGGTGAGGCTCAGTGGATTGAACACCAGCCTGCAAAACAAAACGTCACCAGTTGGATTCCCAGTCAGGGCACATGCCTGGGTTGCAGGCCAGGTTCCCAGTAGGGGGCAAGCAAGAGGCAACCGCACATTGATGTTTCTCTCCCTCTCTTTCTCCCTCCCTTCCTCTCTATCTAAAAATAAAAAAATAAAATCTTTAAAAACAAAAGAGAAAACATATCAAGTATTTAAATAAATAAATAATAAATATATTTTATTGATTATGCTATTATAGTCCCATTTTCCCCCCTTTATTCCCCTCCACCCTGCACATCCCCTCCCACTCACACTCCCCCTCTTTAGTTCATGTCCATGGGTCATACATATAAGTTCTTTGGCTTCTACATTTCCTATACTATTCTTAACCTCCCCCTGTATATCTTGTACCTACCATTTATGCTTCTTATTCCCTATACCTTTTCCCCCTTTCTCCCCTTCTCACTCCCCCTGCTGATAACTCTCCATGTGATCTCCATTTCTGTGACTCTGTTCCTGTTTTAGTTGTTTGCTTAGTTTGTTTTTGGTTTTGTTTTAGGTTCAGTTGTTAATAACTGTGAGTTTGTTGTCATTTTACTGTTCCTATTTTTGATTTTCTTTTTCTTGGATAAGTCCCTTTAACATTTCATATAATAAGGGCTTGATGATGATGAACTCCTTGAACTTGACCTTATCTGGGAAGCACTTAATCTGCCCTCCATTCTAAATCGTAGCTTTGCTGGATAGAGTAATCTTGGATGTAGGTCCTTGCCTTTCATAACTTGGAATACTTCTTGCCAGCCCCTTCTTGCCTGTAAGGTTTCTTTTGAGAAATCAGCTGACAGTCTGATGGG
>VMDR010028891.1:0-12968 GCA_007922815.1 Macrotus californicus | reverse complement strand
ATAGCAATTTATGTTGCTTCCATTTTTCCCTGCATTTAATATTCTTGTAATTATATCTTTAAACATGACAAAAAGAAGGATTTCTAAAACATAAAATATAGATTTTAATAGATAAAAAGGCAGTTTTATAAGTTCAGGAAAAAAGATGAAGCTTTTTTTAATTTAATGGCTTAATTTTCATGTTTTCTATGGAGTAGTTATTCATATAAATTCATTAATCACTGTTTATATGCCTGCAATTAAGCTTTCTTTTTGGCCTAAATATTTGGTTTCTGAAATATTTAATATATAATTGAAAATGCTTGAAATGTTTCCATAAAGTGCAGTGGAAAAAACAGAGGCTTTATTGGCCATACATGGCCATGAGTCCCAGGCCAGCCGTACAGCAGCTGTGTGCGAACTTGGAGGGTGTAGAGAGGGCGCAGTGGCAGTTCTGTGCCTTACAGTTATTGTGAGGATTAAATGAGAATGTTTGCAAGGCACTTGGACACTTTATAAGTCTACACTCAGCAATTCATAGGGACTATCACCATCGTTCTGGAAATGTTGATCCCAATGGAAAGTGGGTAAGGACCAGAAAAAATTAAGTTAAAAATTAATGATTCACAACTAAAAAATGACTAGAGGTAAAAATCAGTGCAATAATATGTAAGAAGGATAAATTTTAGGGTAATGAAATGCCAGTTTTACATTTCTGTAAGTGTACATTTCTGAAGTGGTTAAAATCAATACCAAAGAAATTGATTTGAAACAATATATAATCAATGTCTTTTTTGATAAGACAATTTAAAAAAAAAAAGAACTTAGATAAACAAATTTGAAATTAAATGTCCAAAAGAGGGAAAAAAAGCTTTTTGTCTCATAAGTAGAGAAAGCTAATGACTGGCAAAATAGTAGACAATTTTAAAACAAATGATGTCCTCCTTGGATACAGGGATAATTTTGTTCTCTAAATATTTTTTTAAAAAGAATATTTAAGTTTCACACTTTATTGGTCAATTAAGTTACAGAAAACAAAACCAAACAAATTGCATTTCCCCCCTTTTCTTACACAGTAATAAGCCATCTTTAAATCCATTCAAAGAAATTTTCTGCCCAAATCACTACTGCTCAGTGATTACACAGCAACTATTTCCCTGTACAGAGCAGAGTTATAATGACAAGTGAAATAAAACTTCCTGAAAGAAGGAAATGCCCACTCCCCTGGGATACCACCTGACATGGAGAGAGGGCAGGAAGGACCCCCGAGCAGCCCCTCTTGGGTAGGTGAAACAGCTCCCTAGACTTCATCTCTGCATTCCCGTCTAGTGGAACCTGGGCTCCCCCGTGCTCCCGCCCCACCTCCAGGGAGAGAAAGCCATTGAGTCCTGAGTGAGGACTGACAGCCCCCTCTACTGTCTTCTATGTTTCACACAGAATGTCAGCTATGATTTGTATTTCATCAATACAAGCTAATTAATTGCAAACAGGTGACAAACTGAGTTGTCAGGAAAAAATAGATGGGTGACACATCCACGCAGATCCTTTAGGTGGAAGCAGGAAACGGGTGCCAGAATCTTTCTGTTTTCAGATTTCCCTTTTGAAGTCCAAATGCAGGAAAGCAGAGAATGGCAGATGCTGTAAGGATGCACTAATAAGCCAGCAGTGCAGACAGGACCACTGCAGGCAAATGTCACCATCCCTCCAACTCTCAGCTGCATGCTGGGTGTGGCAGACACTGTAACCACCCCTCAGAGACTGACCAGGCTGTTACTGACTTTCTCTGCACATGAAGAATAAGTAAGTAAATCAGCCCTAACTACAGGAATATGAGCCAATGCTTTTTTAAGAATTTGTTTTCTGCAAGGGTTACCACTCCTGTTCCCTCCTTATATTGCATCCCTCTACCCCACTTGGTTTTTGATAATGCAAAACAGGACCTTTTAACCAAACTAGACTTTAATCAGACTTTAATTTCCTTGGGAGTCCTGCTTACAAGTATTTGGGAAACTTTTTAAACAAATCAGGGAACTGCACATTATCTTTAGATACAGGGTCCAACAGAAGTAAGGCCTGCTTGAGTGTGGTCAGTAGGGTAATAATATGAGTGTAATAATTTATAGTTGTAATTTGCACATTTCACCTAAAATGTCATATGGTGTGCTTGAGTGTGATATTGTTATGTTATAGAATTACATGCTTATGATTTTGTAATAAAAGAGTTTCTAATAAGAAGGGGGCATTATTTGTGCCAAACCCTGTATGTTGTTTTAAGGTCTCACCAGTAGGGTAGGGAGGAAACCCCATAATGAGAAAAATTGCTCAGAAAAAGAGACAGACACAGGCGCACTCAATTCTTGTTATTCGGTGATACACTTGTGCGCTGTATCTGTTTTGCTTTTTTCCTTCACATTATCTAGTATCCATCGACATCAAATTACAACGGGAATGAAAAAGACAGGGCTGCATTAGGTGTCAAAGGCCCTCTTAGCACAAAATTACCATGGTTTTTTTTTTTTAAGTTATCACTTTCCACTGTGCTAGGCATCAAGGGGAACTGAGGATATGGAAAGGCCTCAGCTTGAAGACATTCAAAACAAGTCAGTGTACATTGTTCTCATTAAGATTTTCTTTTCAATTATAAAATACTGAAAGTGGTAGAAATTCTTAATTTCTCTAAGTGAAGGCAAAATCTTAGTTGTTCAGTCAACCAATCCAGGGCTGTGCTAAGACAGGAATCAAGGACAAAGACACTTCCTGCCCTCTAGAGATCAACAGCCTAGGACAGAACCTCAGGTTGACAGCCCTATTGAGTTCCAAACATGATCATTTATTCCAAGTTCGTTTCTTACACCAAACGTATGCAGATCTGTGAACTCGATCTCATAGATGAAGACACTGGGGCTCAGAGTTATGAAGTAATTCACCCAAGGACATTCAGCCACTAAATGGAAAGGGTAAGATGTAACCCAGGCTCCGTGGCTCTGAAGCACAGGTTCTCCCCACTCCACCACACTGCCTCGAGTGGGAAAGCCCAGAAGGCAAACAGATGGCGCAGCACAACACAGAGAGTTGTGGACAAAAATGGTCCTGGCATGATGTGATTTTTCTCACTTCCTCTAAAATGGTATGGGCAGGTTAGTCAGAAGGAAAGTCAATTTTGTGACTGCTTGTTTTTATATTTCTGCCTGACAATCCAGATAAAAGGCTTTAATTCTGAGTATCTTTGAGAACACAAAGCCTTGGAGCTCTGAAGCATTGATTCAATAAGCACTTCTAATTAAATGATTTAACAGGCAATCCTTCCCTAATAAGATTCATGAAAAATTTACATGTACACTCAATGCCAACTCCCCCTCTCTCAGCAGATTACGGTGTTTTGTGTTTTTTTTTTTTTACTCAAAACCCAGTATTCTGTCTATATTGCAGCTATCCTAACTTCCTTCCCTTGAATCTAGTCCCTTTAAAGTCCAATATTTTCAACCCATTACACCACTTTCTCAAGTTATTCATCTTTCCAATATTTCCTCACTTTTCTATATCTTCAACATCTCTCTCCCCTGGCTGAAGAAAATTTAATTCATATTTATGCTAAAATTCTCTTCCATTTAAAAGTAAAAAAGAAAGCAAAACAAAACCCTCTTAGCTTTGCATCACCTTTTTCCTATTGATTCTGTCTTCCTACTTTTCTCAATTTTATGGGAAGTTTTGTCTGTATTTCCTGTGTTCATTTTCCCACTTATTTTTAATTCTCACCCAAAGACATTTTTCATTGCTTTTTAGAGAGAGAGGAAGAGAGGGAGGAAGGGAGAGAGGAAAACACTGATGTGAGAGACAAGCATCGATTGGTTGCCCCCCATATATGCTGGGAGCAGAGATCTATGCCCAGACCGGGGGTTGTATAAGTCTGGGATGGGGGCAGGAGTCAATGCTAGTGCCCAGTCTGGGATCAGCCCACCACCTAGGTATGAGCCCAGACTGGGAACTGAACCCACACCCTTCTGTCTATAGGACAACACTCCAACCAACTGAGCCACATAGGCCAGGGCCAATTTCTCACTTTTAATTCACTCTTCAACCCCTTGTGTTGTGGCCTCTGGCCTTTCAGAAAAAAATCCTGAATTATTTTAGATCTTCATTATTTTACTCACTCAGTGTTTATATATATATAAACACTTGGAAAATCTTAAGTCCATGATTCCAAATAGACAGAACATCTACTTCACTCCCTTTTGGTAGCAGTGTGACTGCTGGCACTTGGTCCCCGTGGCACTTCTTGCTCCCTTTCTTTCTCCCACTGTGACTTCTCAGTCATATTCGGGAGTGCTGGTGTGTCCTGCCCCACTCGTCTAGGGGCTTCCTAGAGTCCCACCCCCAGGCCAATGGTTTCTTTTCTCTGCACACTGTCGTTCAGCATTCTCATTGATTCTAATGGTATGGACAGTCATTTATAATCTGATGATTTATAAACTAATATTTATCTTTGTTACATCTTTTCCCAAAGCTTCGAAATCATTTGTTCAATTGCTGACTACAATTATAATTTTGATGTCTCACAGGCATGCCCATGCCCATGTGTATCAAACTGAATTGTACCCCATTTTCCTGAATGGTTCTCTTTCTTTGGTGGAGAACCTAGACATCAGTGTTATGTACTCGATGCTGAAAACTAAGGGTTATCCTAGTCCCACTGTCCCTGTAACTTACCAGTTCCCTCCCCTACTACACACACTTTAAGGGGGTGCCCGAATCCTGTTTATTCCAGCTCTTAAACATGTCCCAAGTCTATTATCTCTGCTCTCACCTCTTTCCTGAACCACTGCAACAGTCTCCTAGGGGTGTGTCTGTCTGCTGTCTTGCTCTCCTCATTTTCTTCATTCTCTGCAGTGATATCAGAGAGGTTTACCCAAAATACAAAACCAACCATGTCTCAGCTCTGCTAAAACTCCACGGGCTTCCCATTACCTGTGGGATAAAAGCTCACACTCCTTGGTGCAGGATGTCCTCCCCGACCTGGCTCCTGTGGCTCTCTTCAGCCTCCATCCCACTTCTATTTCCTATTTATACTTTATGCTCCAGCAACAATAAATTGCTTAAAATGTCCTCTCTCTGCCAGGCTCATATATATCTTTCTATTTTCCCTTTGCTTGGAATATTTGTCTCCATTTCCTTTGCCTGGATAAACCCTACTCAATATGCAAGATTTGGATTCAGCTTCTTCTAGAAGACATTTTTCAACCCCAAACCTGACCCAGGTGATGATTCTCTGTGCTTCCATAGCTATGTCTATCACAATATCTGTCATATTATTTCAAAGTTCCTATTTAGATGCCATCTTTCCATCTAAATTGAAAGGCCTTCAGTATGTTGATCATCCTTAATTAAGTATTTATGTCCACAGTCTACCCCAAGGTCTTATGCATAGTAGTTAATTTTTCCTGAAATGTCCATTACCGCCTTGGTCCTGAGGAATTTTTTCTTCTGTGTTTGTTGTTGAAAATTAGTCTAATTCTATAGTCTACAGCTGAACCAGCTAGAAGATTTCATGACATCACCAAAATTGCATATGTCCCTTTGATTACTTTTGGAGTGGTCAAACAAATTTTGGGGTGATTGCTATAAGTCTCCTGTTTGGAATCTCTATTATCTTTCCTACTTAGGATTATTTTGAGATGCCTCCAATGATAGCTAAGGCATAGTTCCTCAAGGAAAAATAAATACAGAACTATATTCGTTATTAATGCTTTGAGGGAAAACAAATAACTTTATAGTGAGTAATAGGGTAAAATATTATTGAAACAACCCTCTAATATGTGCTACTATCCTTCCTCTTTATAATTAAAGTAGGCAGTTTAAGAATCTCTAGAACCAGCTGCTAGCCACTTCTTTGCTGAATGTTTTCCCGTCAATGCCTCAAACACACATATGCATACCCCTGAATTAAAGTATTAGTATTATTTTATATGACATGGTTAGCAATTATATTCAGAGTATCAGATAATAACAATCCACATACCATAACTATTAAATTTTTCTAAATGGTTTGTAACTACATTATCCGGATCTTTAAGAAAGCCCTTAGATATCAGTGTACCTAAATTTCCTGTTGAGATAAAATTCCAAAAAAAAAACACATAGATATGTAGAGAGGAATAGTCAAAAGCAAAGATGATCTTATGCCATTGACTGTCTGGAACTCTGAGAAAGACTCCTCTCTCAGATTGGTCCCTGCCCTGGTGAGGAGCTACATGAAGGATGATCCGATGCAGATTAAATGGGCTGCATTGCCCTGTCGAGGTCTGCAGTTTCAGCAAGGCCAACATTGGGCTGGGTCAACAGAGACGGCTTCCAGAGCCAGAAGAGAAGAGGTTATTGACTCACCAGCCATAGACATCAGTTGCAGACACTTGCTGAGTAAGGAGTAATCAGGTGTGCAAGTGAGAGGTGTAGGAAGACCTGATAAGACACAAAGCAGAACAAGAACCTGGGAACATAGGAAGGGCTCCCTTCTACCCCTCCACTCTAAGATCACACACGTCTCTTCTGCCAGATGCCCAGATGCCATCTTAAAGAAGGTCAGAGAAAGGAGAAAGGATATATGAGAGGTAGAAGGTTATTGAAAAGAGGGTGTTACTGGGCTTCTGGATTCATCTATGTCATGTAAAGAGCTTAGAAGATGTTACTCCCTCCCTTACAACGACAAGAAATGTGGAATGAGCTAAAAGACAATGACTTTCATGGATCCTTGAAGAACTGACAGGGCAAGTCACCACCTTGAAATCTGGAGAGACAGGTGAGTACTGAGAAGCATAATCAAAATCTGCTTATCTGAGGAAGACGCTGCTGGAGCCATAACTGTAGGAATACCTAAGTAGTAATTTTAACAAATTGCTGAAGGTTGAGTATGGACTAGCTTGAAAGTGGGAAACATCAGGGCATTACAGGCTTGGTGGGGTACCCATACTTTCACGGGCTTTACACTGACAAACCAGACACTTACTGTGAACAGCCATGAAAACTCACCTCCTGTATCTGGTAGGGGGAAGGAAAGGCAGTCACTAGGAAATGCTCCCTGTGAATTCCCATAATAAAGTTATACTCTACAGGTAAGAAGACTTTACCAAAGCCTTATCTCACCTAGGCAACAGGACAATTAGCACAACTCCAGTCACCTCCAGACTTCTTATCTCCCCAGACATGTGTGTGGGGGGTAGGGGAGAAGAACAGTTGTGAAAATTATATTCCAGGGACTTAGGTCCATGAAAAAAATGAGATTTAATAGTAAGATTATAGAAGGCTTTCCTGACTGACTCCTTACCACTGTATCAACAGGTCCTGAGGGTAAAAACTATGAATTTGTATTGATGCACTGTAAGGCACAGGCTTTATTTAAGAAGGAGATCTCAGGGAGACCCAAAGACAATAGAAGAGAAGAAAACTAGATGAATTTTAAGCTTGTAGGACCTACAGATTCAGACAACATTAAGAACAGCCCAACTCCTAGCTAGAATAACATATAAAACCTCAGCCAAAATTTTTGGTTTGTTTTTTACCTTAGTTCTTATCACCTGAAACTGAATCAATAATTTATAATCCTCAAAAAAACAGAGCACCAGGCCTGGGTGGTTTCACTGGCGAATTCTACCTGTCATTAAGAGAGAAATAACTCCAATTCTCTACAACATTTTACAGAAAATCAAAGCAGAGAGAACGCTGCCTAACTCATTTTAAGAGTCTAGCATTACTCTAACACCAAAATCAGATAAATCAGGAAAACCGCAGACCAATATCTCTCATGAGCATACATGCAAAATTCCTTAAAAAAGTGTTAGCAAGTTTAATCCAACAATGTAAATAAAAGCACTATTCATGATAGTCAAGTGATATTTCCCCAAGTATACAACACTGGTTCAACATTAAAAAATCAGTTAATCAAATCTACCACATGAACGGGCTCAAGGAAGACGTCATACAAGCATATCAATTGATGTAGGAGAAGCATTTTTCAAAATTCAGTATTCATTCACAACAAAAAAACACAACCACCTCTCGGCAACTAGGAAGAGCACTTCCTCAAATTGACATAAAATGAAAAAACAAAAAGCCTGCAGCCGACATCATACCTAGGACACAAAGTTACTACACATAGCCAATTGTTTTCTTACATACGATCAGTAAACAATTGGAATTTAGAATTAAAAACACAATGTTATTCACAACAGAATAATAAAATTCAATACTTGGGCATAAATCCAACAAAATGTGTGCTGGATCTGTATGGATCAAAGGACAAAGTTCTAGTTTCAAAATATTAAAGACAATATAAATGCATGAAGTTATATTCTATGTTCAAAGATTTAAGAGGTTCAATATTGTTGCCAATTCTTCTCAACTTGATTGACTGATTGAGTTTTTAATCCTCATCCAAGGACATCCTTTTATTTATTTTAGAGAGAGGAAGGGGAAGAGAGAGGGAGGGAGGGGGAGAGAGAGAGAGAGACAGAGAGAGAGAGAAGAAAGGGGACAGAGAGAGAGAGAAACATCAATGTGAGAGAGAAACATTGATGGGTTGCTTCCCCTATATGCCCTGCCCAGGGATTGAACTAGAAACCTAGGTATGTGCCCTGACTGGGAATCGAACGCACAATCTTTTGGTGTAGGGGATGATGCTTTAACCAACTGAGCCACCGGGCCAGGGCTCAACTTGATTTGTAGATTCAGTGCAACCCAATTCCAGAAAAGCCAGCACAATACTGAAGAAGAAAAATAAGTCAGAGGACTGACAACACGACCTGACTCAAGACTTCCTGTAAAATCACAGTAATCAAGATACCACTTGATTCATGAAAGGACAGACACAGTGATCAATGGAACATAATGAAGACCCCATAAATAGATCCACACTAACATAGTCAATTGATCTTTGACAACGGAGCACAGGAAAGTCAATAGAGAAAATGGCAGTCTCTTCAACAAAGGATGCTAGAAATGGACATTCATATGCAAAAAATAAACTAGACACAGACCTTCTACCACAAAAATTAACTCAAATGCAATTAAATATCAAAATGTAAAAAGCAAAACCATAAAACTTCTAAAAGAAACACAAAAGAATATCTATGTAACATTTGTTTTGCAGATATGTTTTCATGAACAATACAGGAAATTTGTGAAAGAAAAAAGTTGGATTTATTAAAGTTAGTATTTTCTACTCTGCTACAAACACTTAGAGAATTAAAATACAAGCCATGGTTTTGGAGAAACATTTGCAAAACAAATTATAAAGTACATGTATGCAAAATATACAAACAACTTTTAAACCTCAACAATAAGAAAAACAACTCAGAATGTAAACAAAGATCGGAACAGAGGACTCACCGAAGAACATATATGGATGCCAAATGACCACATTAAAATATGCTGAACATCAACGCCATTAAAGAACTGTGAATTAAAACAACGAGGAACCACTACACACGTTTTAGGATGGCTAAACTTCAAAAACCTGACCACAGCACATGCTGTGAGGACGCAGAACAACAGGAATCCCCATTCATTGCTGAAAGGAATACAAAACGGCACAGCTCTTTTGGAAGAGTGTGTACCAGTTCCTTATAAAGTTAAACATAGTCTACCACGTATTTCAACAGGGATACACTTAAGTACTTAGCTAATTGATTTTAAAGTTTATGCCCACATGAAAACTTCCACACAAATGTTTATAGCAGGTTTACTCATAATTACCCAAACCAGAGGCAACCAAGATGTTCTTTGATAAATGGATACACTGTGATAAATCCATACAATAGTATGTTATTTGGTGATAAAAAGAAATAAGCTACCAAATGAAACTTAAATGCACTTGGCAACGTGAAAGAAAACATTTTGAAAAGACTACGTGATGTATGCTTCCAATCATATATTTTAGAAAAGGGGTAACTATAGATACAATGAAAACATCAGTGGTTGCTAGGGGCTTGGGGGAAGATAAAGGGTTAAATGGGTAAAATACAGGGTATATTTAGGGCAGTGCAATTATTCTGTATGATACAATAATGATATATACACTATGCATTTGTCAAAACCCATAAAGAGTAACATTAAGTAAGCAAATTAAAAAACAATCATTTATGAGATCAGGGGCTTGCAGAATGGAATGTAGACTATGTCAAAAGAATCTAATGGTACCACAGATGTATGAAATAACCTCACTGATAGGGATTATAGGAAAAGCTCCTGACCTATGGAAATAGTGGAGTTTGTTAGACAATAGGAACTACACCTAAGCACTGTACTATAGTTGATACAATTATTTCTCATTGTGGTCTGGGTTGACACTTCTGATACTACTATGCATGTATATTGGAATTGAACAAATAAATAGATGGATGGTAGATATGGGAGCCAGCTTTCTCACTGTGGAGTGGGAATTTAGGAATAAGCAAGGGGAGAAGACTAGGAAGCACATGTAGTAATGGGTAAGAGTGGGAAGCATCAATATGAACTTAGGCTTAGCTTGATATAGAGAGATGCTTACATGTAGAATTATTCATACATGATTGCATATATCACACACGAATTGGAACACTCACATGTACTTCCTTGCTCTATCAGCTGAAAAGGCCTGGAAATGATAACCACCCAGTAGCAATGAACACACCTAGTGCCCAGATCGTGGTTTCCAATACCATTCTCCAATAAAAGGAATGAGGCTTGTTGGTGAAGTGGCTGATTCCAGGACTGGGGCAGGAAACACACAAGATGAGCCTTAAGCATCTTATAGTGTTAGAAAATAAGGAAGTACTCATAAAAATAAAAATTCTGCATTAATGCAGATAGTCCAAAGGAATACAGGTGTCAACTGAATGACCTCCTAATGGCCAAAGCCAGGACGATTTGAGCAACAAAGTAATTTTGAATTATAACATATAATGTAAAAGAAATACCCATGAGTCTATACAGATATAAATACATGATTCAATAAATATAAAAATGGGGGGCGGGGGATACAGACTTTCCTTGAAATAATTTATACAAATATTCTAGTCTCAAGGAGGGTATAGTGGGAATTGAATGGAGGCCAGCCAAAGGTATGTCTACCTGGTATGATCTTATTTTGAGAGATTAATTATATTAAGGATCTTAAAATGAGAACATCCTGGATTATACAGGTGAGCCCGACATCCCTGACAAATGCCCTTATAAGAAAAGAAGATGAGGAGAAGGTCCCCTGAAGGCTGCGGCAGAGATTGGTATTACGCTACTACAAGCTAAGAAAGGCCTAGAGCTGGGAGGTGCAAACAGGATTTTCTCCTAGAGCTTTCTGAGGGAGCACGACCCTGCCAACACCTTGATTTCAGACTTCTGGCTCCTAGAATTGCAAAAGAATAAATTTCTATTGTTTTTAAATTCACCAAGTCTTTGGTAATTTGTTATAGCTGCCAGAAAACTGACATGGAGACCCCGTTAGTGTGGAATGTGACACCCTTCAAAGAGTATGCTATAGAAAAGGGTAAATTTGAATAATTTTGCAGCAGAGAAACCCAACAAACACTACCTCAGTCATGTGATCAAGGTCCACATCAACAGCGCTAAATCATGCTGATAGTATTAACTTTTGATATGATGTGATGAAAATGGCACTCTACCTCTGATATTCCTCCCCAAAACCCACATCCCCAATCTAATCATTAGAAAGACATCAAATTCCAACAGAAGAGCTTTCCGTAAAATACCTTACCAGTATTCCTCAAAACTTCCCGTCATCGAAAGTAGGAAGACGAGGAAACTATCACAGCCAACAGGAGCCTAAGAAGACTTGATGACTAAATGTAGTGTGGTTTTCTCGATGGTGTCCTGAAACAGAAAAAAATAGGTAAAGCTAAAGAAATATGAATAAACTAGGAATTTTAATTAATAATAATGTATCAATATTATTTTGTTAATGATACTAAATATACCATACTAATGTATGATGTTAATAATAGAGAAAACTAAGTACAGGTAAATGGGAACTCTCTAGTGTATCTTCAATTTTTCTGTAAATCTAAAACTTCTCTAAAGATAAGGTCAATCATGAAAAAAAAGAGGGCATTAGTTTAAAAAGTAACTTTAAATAATTAGATCAGAGGCTGCCAGATTTGGCTAGATTTAATTTCTGAAGCCCCCTCATGCTGTTCTCAGTTAGAATATAATGATGTACATTTTCTTTGTACTCCTGAGTATAATGTGTGTAAATTAGCAAAAATTTAATAATCAGAGAATTAGAAATCACATAGCAGTAATGACAGAACTGTGACTCAACCCCCAGACCTGAGGCTCTAGAATCCAAGTTCTTTCTATTTTACTCATAAAAAGCACTGTGGGAAGTTAACCAAAGATAAAGCACACTCTTCACCTTCAGCTAGCTACTTCGTGCCTATGACAAATCCACCTGAATATGTGAAAGAGTAAGTTCTCCATAGTCTGAGAAAGCCTGGCAGTGTATTTCACGAGGATGATATGGAGAGAGCCATAGTGTGGACACAGAACAAGAAAGGTATCTTGTGAAGCCAGAGTCAAATTTGTGTCTGGAATGGTTCAAAGAACCATTCATAGGAATAAAACAAGAACAAAGTTAACTCAATTATTCACAGCAAAAGAATCTTTATTGCTGTGTCTTTTATGAGCTTCGTTCCAGGTCCTCTGGTCACTGTGGATCAAAAGCTTAAAGGCCTTCTCTTGTAACCTAATTTTTTATGGTTTGTTACTATTTTATAACCGAGAGGATAAGAAAAATGTAATTAGTTCATTTTACAACAGTCCATTTTTAACATTGCAGCAGTTAATTACCCCATATCTGAAACATTCTTTTCTTTTTAAATTCTGACCATCAGGACTGATTTCCAAAGAATGAGTAGAAAAAGCAGCTAAGACAAAACTTAAAACTGTTAAATTGTGTATTATTAGCATTTACGAAAGCAAGTGTTACCCAGTTAGCTAAAATTTTG
>VMDR010028890.1:0-12970 GCA_007922815.1 Macrotus californicus | reverse complement strand
AGGAACACTTACAGGAAAACAATTTCTTATAGCTTTGTTTCCGTAGACACTCAACATTAAAAGTGAAGGGGATCAAAGTTTTCCACCCTAAAACTGCCTTTTGGGATATTGACTTAAAGCAGTTTATTAAGAAACAAAAGAATGGGAAAGAACGTTTGATCCACCCCCTTTCCTGTCCAAGAGATTCAGATGGGAAGACCTGCTCCCGGAAGGAAATCTTGGCACATTCACCATAGCCCGCTATAAATGAAGTGTGGTAGGTTGGAAGGCTCCAACAGGGCCTGTTAACCAGATTACTCCTTGCATCCCATTGTTTCTGGCTTGCCTAGCAAAAATTTGCCTTTCATGTGTGTTCAGCTCTTCCTCAACTACCTATAAATTGCCTATTTTCTTTGAAATATCACACTCCTGCCCCATCACTCCTTTGTCCACAATCATGTATAAACCTCAACTGCCTGGTGCATTTTGGAGTCTCATATCTTATGACCTCCCACCCCTGCATGTACATCCATAATAAACTTTGGACATTTTCTCCTGTTAATGTCTCTGTCAATTTGGTTATTAGCTCGGCTAAAAGAATGTAGAGGGTGGGAGGAGAAGTAGGAGGAAAAGCTTGTCAAAATATTTACTATGGTCTGCCAACCATGTTTTGTAATTGAAGAGAGGGTTTTTTTTTAAAAAAACATTTATTTATACTATTTATTTATTTATAGAGATAGGGGGAGGGAGGGAAAAAAGGGAGAGAAACATCAATGTGAAGGAGAAACATTGACCAGCTGCCTCCTGTGCGTGTGTGCCCTGACAAAAACCGAACCCACAACCTAGGCATGTATCCTGGCCAAGAATTGAACCGGCAGCCTTTGACTCTGTGGGACAATGCCTGACCAACTGAGCCAAACTGGTCAGGGTGAAGACATAGGTATTTTTAAGATTTTTCTAGATGCACAATTCTTTCAAGGAAATATAGTATTGAAACTATTTTCCTGAATTATTTTGTTATGTATGAAAGATTAGTGCCATTGTTCAGTGTGCTGGTGACAGTTTAGTCTCATGACTGTGCAGTAGAACAACTACAAAAGTGATTTCACAGATGAACAACACTGACAAATTTTGTTCCTGCGCAATAATGTTAAACTTTAAAATATTGATCACTAGAAATTTTAAGGGTAAAATTATAATCTTAATTAAATTTTTGACAACATGCCATTTATTTCTGTATCCAGAAGTGTAATCTGTGATATTCAGCTTCTACTTCAGCTTTGAGTGAATTTGGAGCTCTCCCAGGTTTGGCTAAATATGGTTTATAAGATGTGCTAACTTGGCATATATTCAGTGTGTTGCTCAAATGCATGTCATTAATAAATATGATGTGTATATGCATGTTACATTACTTATTTACAGTTTCTTTATATTTTTCCTTGTGATAAAATAAAAATATTTCATATATATTAAAGAATTATGAGAAATGAGTTTTCTTAATGACAGTAAAACTTATTTTATATACTTAATGGGCAAAGGACTTGGATAGACATTTCCCCAGAGAAGATATCCAAGTGACCAAGAAGCACTTGAAAAGATGCTCAGTATCACTAATTATGAGGGAAATGCAAATCAAAACCACAATAAGATACTACTTCATACCCATTAGGATGGATATGATTTTTAAAAAAGAAGAAGAAAGAAAATAACAAGCATTGGCAAGGATGTGGAGAAATTGCCATCTTCATACATTGCTGCTGGTGTAAATGTATAATGGTCACCACCATGGAAAGCAGTACAATGGGTCCTCAAAAAGTTAAATATAGAATTACCGTTATAATCCAGCAATTCTATTTCTAGTTATATACCCAAAATAATTGAAAGTAGAAACAGAGGTATGCACATCCACATTTATAACATCATTATTCACAATAGGCAAAAGGTAGAAGCAATCCAAATATCCACTGATAAATGGATAAGCAAACTGTGTTATATATACAATGGAATATTACACATCCTTGAAAAGGAAGGAAATTCTGATACATGCTACAAAATGAATGAACCTTGAAGACATTATGCTTAGTGAAATAAGCCAGTCACAAGAGCACAGCTACTGTGTCATTTCAGTTACATTAGTTACCTAGATTAGTCAAATGCATAAAGAGAGAAAATAGAATGGTGCTCATCAGGGACTAGGGGAGGGGAAAATGAAGAGTTAGTGTTAATGGGTACAGAGTTTCAGTTGGGAAGATGAAAAAGTTCTGGAGATGGATGGTGATGATGTTTGTACAACAATGTGAATGTACTTAATGCCACTGGAGGGATCCAAGGGACGTCTTGGGGGTTGCACACAAAAGCCTTCAAGGGTGGGGCTCCCAAAGTGAAAAACTGGGCCACTTGCAAGTATGAAGGCCAAATGGACCTTAATTAAATCAAGTGACAGGGAATTATTTTGGGGGCTGGATGGGAAATGGTAGACTGAAATGGTAACAAATCCAATCACATCTGTGGTATATGTCAATGTATTACTTCACTGTATGATTTTTTCTTAATCTTAGAACAGTGGAATGTAGTGAGAACAGTCCTTGAAACTGAGCTAGAATGCTGTGTATTTGTCACCTCAGCCTGCAGCTTAATCAAGAGATTCCACTGAAACTCAGAACAACTGTACTTCAAAGAGCAGTCAATGAGGTAAGCAGTATGGTGGACCCATTTGACAGATAAGGAAACTGAAGCTGAGAGACCATATATAACTACCCTCAGGTCTTGTTGGCCGTACTATTTAGTTCCTGAGGTACAGCTAGAATTGGTAAGTCCTCCAGGAAAGCATTGCCTGATTTCATAAGGGGGGAAGTATTGCACCTTTTTGCCTCTCCCAACAAACAAGACACTGAAAACACTAACCTTTCAGTTTCCCTCGAAATTACAAGCTCAAATGTCAACAGAGAGCTGTAGCTGCATCAAAAACTTAGGCATTTTTTCGGAGTCACAGTCACCTGACATTTCTGAACAAGGGAGATTGAAGTACCTGAAGACTCCAAGCCAGATTCAGATCAGTAAGCAGAACAGGAACAAGAAAGGCCCTGAAGGCCACCATGAAAATGCTGAGGGTCACATCTCTATTTTATCAGAGGATGGTGTGGTGTGTGGGCACATAGGGTTGACTTAAAGGAGTAAACCGGGGTGCTAGAAATGGTATAGACTTGTTCTAATCACAGCTCCCCACTCATCATGTCACTGGTCAGCTTTACTCTGGTGTAACAGGGGAAGGCGACTGTTATCAGAGTTGCTGTGATAACTAAATGACCTGAGTTATGAAAAGTTACCTGGCACATGATACACAGTAAGTGCCCAACAAATGCTAGTTTTTGTATTCACGTGCTTTTGTTTCTGCTTCCCCCCAGTAGTGGTGCCAGTGTTGCAGGGCTGCCTAGGGCACAGGGGCCACAATCTGCGTGGGACTGACTTGGTTGATGTTCTACTTCCTCATCAGCTACTACTAGGCACTACCTACAAAGGTCATTTAATAAATATGATTGCTTGAGTCCAGAACTGCCAAGTACTCATTAAAATAATTTTTTTCACTTTACAGTTTCCAAAGTCCTTTCATAAGTCATTTTCATTATTAGTTAAAACAGTCTTGTGAGATCAAAGGGCAGGTGTGATAGGCCTGAAGCTTTGAAAGGGTAGAAAAGTAGGTTAGGCTGCCCAGCTGGGTAGTCTGTGGCTGAGCCTGGGCTGGAACCCAGCCCTTCTAGGCTTCAGACACCCAACCCTTCTGACTCAGTAGGTACACAGGTAACACTAATGAGAAAGGGAACCTTATAATTTTGAATTTTAAATAATTGTTATAATCTCAAATTCACTTTCAATGTGTGTTTAATGCTTATGGACCCATTTGTACGTGTATTTTGAATGTGATTTTTTTCCCTTTTATTTCACATAACAATTTCCATGTAAGCTAATTTAAAGTGACTTAATGGGATTCACTGAGGGCCTGACTTCTTCCCCTGACTATAGGTTTGCCTCTAGGGAAACAGTTTAGCAAGATGAGCAGATTGCCTATAAAGACATACTGTATTTTGCTGTGTATCATGTGCACTTTTTTGCCCAAATTTTTGAGGGGAAAATAAGAATGCCCGTTACACATGGGTAGTACTAATTCTGTACCTATATAAATTTTTAAAATTCTTTTATTTATGTTTATGCATTAAAAGTGTATCTCTAGAAAGCAATAACGATATCTGTATGTAAAATAATGCCCTGGAATACAATAATCAGTTTTATTTCTAAATATAAATAAATAAATAATTGAATTAAAAAATTAAAATGAAAGGTTTTTCTTTCCTGAAAGTTCGGACCCAAAACATGAGTGTGCATCATACACGGCAAAATATGGTATCTGTTAGTCCATCACCACTGACTTGTAGTCATAGTCCACTGTGAAAATTCTACTGAAAGACCACACCTGGAGTTTGTCTGCAGGTCTGGCCGTGCAATGAACCAGGATGATCGCTGCTGTGAGCTCCTGTTTCTGTATCCAGCCCTGGGTCTGCGGGCCACTCTACCACTGACCATTCTATCAGGTCTGTCTTAGTCCAGGGGAGTAGGACAGGCATGTGTATGAATGATTTCTGCAGCATATTTATTTATATTGTATTTGTTGACTACAGAGATGATGTTTATTTAAGGACATAACGTCTTTCTACAAGTATCATCTTGAGAGGATGACATAACTGACCTTTAGTTTACCAAGAATTCGATTGACCTCCTAGGGTTAGGAAGCTTAGCTGCCTGCTGAGCGTGTTGCATAATACTTCTATCAGTGCTTCTCAGACCAGCTTGCTGCTGAATGCCCTGGACGGCTTTTCAAAGCACAGGTGGCTGGGCCCCACCTAAGAGGCCCTTTGATTCAGGGGCCTCAGAACTTTTATTTCTGATGAATCCCAGTGCTGCTGGGCTGGAGGCTGCACTTGGGAACCACTGACATACACAAAGCTTGTAGTAAAAGCATGCACAAATCTCACAAATTTGCATTAAATAACAATTGCTTCTTTTTAAATTTCTTTTTTTAAAATAGAATACTTATACATATTACACTGTAATGAAAAAGTTTAGAAATAAAAATGATGATGTTCTGAGAGATTTTCAAATTTCACATAATAATGTATGATTGTCCCATAGAAGACACCTTTGTGTTGAAAGAAAAGGTAGTCAAGTCAGCTGATTGGAGAATAGTTTTAATAAAGCCAGACCACAGGTTTCATCCTTACAGTAAGTCCTCATTTAATATTGATAGGTTCTTGGAAACTGGGACTTTAAGTGAAACAATGCATAATTTAAAACCAATTTTACCAATGTTTACATCAATTAGCCTATGGTAAATTAGCCTATGGTAAATCCTATGGCTTATTTCTGGCCACCAAAACACTAAACTTCTAAATAAAAACCCAAGACATTTCTAATACTAAACATTGAAATAAATGTGAGCTTACATTTAATACACTTAAGAAAGATTAATACAAACAAATAAAATAAAGATTTTCTAATCTGCTTATTCCAGGGTCACGGGTGGCCAGAGCACAACCCAGCAGCTCAGGGTGTGAGGGGGGCCTCACCCTAGACAGCATACCCTTCTGTTGTAAGGCACACTCATATCCATACCCACGCTCCTGGAAGACAAGGTAGACACACAAATTCATCTCATTGCATCACGCAGACATGCAAATTCTACCCAGGCAGTGGCCCCAGCCAGTCATCTTTTATTTTTCCTTATCAACATTATAATGAAAAAAAAAATGTTGAGTGGAATGATGTTATTCTAGGACATGCTGTATAGGGTCCCCGCAACTATGCAGTGGCCACAGATGCTTCTTTACCCCAAGCCGCTGTCAGTCACTGAAGGAGCCCAGCCAAAACCCGGGCCTGCAGCTCCACAGATCGCCATGACTGTTTGGAAAAAGGACCAAAGTTCTTTTTGCTGGCAAATTAGTAGCACTTTCTTTACATTCTAATACATGGAGCCTTATTCCTTTATTACATAAAGTGATTAGGAGATGAGTAGTCTTCAAATAGTCACTGGGTTATCCAGCCTTGCCTTGTGCATGATGCAGCACGAGGGAGAGAGCCCTTCTGACGCGAGTCTGTATAACCACCGAAGCCTGCCATAGCGTGCCCAGTCTTCATTAAGAATTCTTTCCTGGTTTCTCAAATTCCCCAAACAAAAAAAGTCACTGACAAACCCAATGGTTAAATATTATGAATAAAATTTCTCTACAGAGAAATCAGGGTGATGTAGTCAAGTGAGAACATGTTTAACCTGAATATAATCAAGTTTTAACATCTAACCTCCAAGTTACTGGAAATACAGGGGAGAGAGGAACAAGCTAAACAGTATCTCAAGAAAGCAGAGAATTCTTGAAAGTGTAGTTAAAGAGGACAGCAGGTCACCTCAAGTCATTGTCAAGAAAAAAAGTAGAGGAGAGGGGTACTGTTCTAGATTACAAGAAAAAAAATTAAAACCACTAAATGTTAGGCATAACCTCAGTTAAAGTTTGGTTTGCATAAACCAGCTGTCAAAGTCAATTTTGGTGCAATTGGGAAAATTTGAACATAGATTGGGTATTCACTGATGCTAATTAGGTTTAGTGTTATGTACCTATTTTTCAGAGATACAGTCTAAGGATTTAAAGATGAAAGGACATGTCTATAATAGAAAACTTTCCAAAAAAAAAGAAAAAGAAAACATGTTGAATATTAATTGTTAAACCTGGGCAATGGGTAGCTTACATTATATTTTTCTTTGTACTTTTTTGATGCTTAAAATTTTGCAAAATAAAAGGTTAAAATATATTAGATTTCATATTTATGTTTAAAGAATTTGCTGGCTTTTTCATTTATTAGCTGTATGAACCTGTGCAAGTCATTTAAATTTTGAGTAGATACTCATTTATAAATTGGTGATAACAATAAATTCAAAGTTGCATGAAGATTTAATAATATGTACATGAAAATGCTTGATAAATTGGCAAAGCTTACAAGTTTTGCTCCTTCTTGTTTGTACACATGGCTTTTTAAAGTCTTAAAATAAACTCTGGATTGTAAGGAGGTTCATCATCTCTCAAAGTGATGTAGGTGCTTATATTAATAGAATTTGCCAGAAAAACAGAACCAATAGAATGCCTATATATAAGCACATACATAAATGTGTATATACATAGAATATCTCCTCAGTTCTATATGAGTTGATTGCTAGATTGAGTTGATTCTTGCTGAAGTACTAGAAGAAAAGTTTTAATATATTATTCTTTGTGGTTGCTAGGTACTCATCCATCATCGAATATAAATAAATAGAAAAAGAGACAGAAACAGAGAAACAAAGAGAGAGAGAGAGAGAGAGAGAGACAGACAGGGAGCAGGAGACACAGAGAGAGAGAGAGAGAGAGATTGATTTATTTTAAGGATTTGGTGATTGTGGAGACTGGCAAGCCCCAAATCTCCAGTATTGGCAGACTGGAGACCCAGAGAAGAGATAATGCATTTTGAATTTAAAGGCAGTCTGCTGGTAAAATTCCCTCCTCTCTGGCAGACTTCAGTCTGTATTCTATAAAGACCTTCTACTGATTTGGATGAGGCCTACCCACACTTTGGAGGGTAAGCTGCTTTACTTAGCTATTGATTCAAATGTTAATCCATCTAAAAAATTACTTTCACAGCAACATCTAGAACAACGTTTGACCAACTGTCTGGGTGCTGTGATCTATTCAAGCTGGCATGTAAAATTAATCATCACAGTGTTTAATAAGTGATTGAGTGGTGAAGTAACTAGTGTTTTGCTCTCTAGAATTCTGCACAGTCACACAAGTGACCTGCTATTGGTGCCAGTCCAACCAGCAATAAATATTTAGGGGTTTGAAAAATATACCTAAATGTAATTGACATTTTTCCTAGAATGGCCTATCTAAACTTACTCTCAAATAGCACACAGTAAATTTTTATCTTCCATGGTAATTAGAGTGTAGGACTCACGAAACAAGGGCCTTTCTCTCCCTTTGCTGCTGTAGGCCTGGGGACTAGGGCGGTGCCCGGCAGAGACAGGGCACTCGGGAAATACTGATGAATGAATCCATGATGGTGGAACTGAGCAGATATCAAAAGTGTGATTAGTAAGGCGTGATCAGGATATCATACATATACATTCTATGATAAAATCTAGCATCAGCCCACATGCACAGAAGAAATGCCATTTCAGTTTAATTTGAAACATTTTACTTTTTCCCTGGACATTTGGAGATAAGGTTTATTGACTTAGCAATTGTTAAGTAAAATATGAAGACCATGCTAAAAAATATTCTGCATGGAATCTTTCATATGGATAAAATGACATGCCAGACATTGAAATCATGCAACTGTTTCTAGTGAGAATTTTCAGTGCAGCAAGTCCTGGGGCTTACTAGTTGGCAACTGTATGGAGTTTGGGACTGCCTTTCTCAAAATATTTCCCTGTCATCTAAGAGCATAAAATGCCTGAAGTGTCACCCTTTGGGGGTTATTACTTTTAATCTTGAGGGGATTTTTATCTTTCTAGCATTCTCAATCAAAACATAAATACCTTACAAAGGATATATTAAAACTGTCATTGTAGTACTTCAGGAATTAACTGAATCTAGGGATCATCCTATCAGTTACTACATGTCCCATGTTTCTCTTCCTTAGTGATGACTTTTTCCAATTTGGGCAATTCAGAAATATCCATAATCAATTCTGGCCTTACAACAGAGAAATCAAATCCTATGAAAGCCATAGAGTTTGTATCTAGTGCATTTCCCCTGTCCAATACATTTTACTTCTATTTACATTAGAAATCATCTAACTGTTTCCACGTTTGTGAAAGAGAAAAAGCAATGCTGGAGCTCCCCAGGCCCAGGAAGAGTCATGGCTTTGGAATGCTGTTGGGTGACTTTCTGCTGACACACTGACTCTCTGCGGTTGCTAGGGTATTCATCCATATGTTTACACACTTATATAAAAATGACCTAAGGGATGAAGAATGAGCACAAGTACTTCAGGGATTTGGGGATCATTTTCACAAACCTATTAGATTTTTCTGTCATCAATCCTCCCAAAATCAAGACTATATATTTAGTAGAAAACATGACCAAGAAATTTTATATAAATTCATGGTCATGCTATTGGATTCTGATAGAATATTATCATTTGAGCAAATATAACAGCAAGAAATGTAATTTTAAAAATAAGTCAGCCAAAAACCTATAGGAATAGTTTAATGCTTCCCAGTTGTATGTTAAGGCCTATTATGAATGTATTTAACTCATACTACCTGTCATTCAAGTTATATATCAGATGATACAAAAATATATCAAGATTTACAAAAAGATGATACACAAAAACTTGCATTTTGACTGGAAAAACTCCTGTGTGGATCCTTTCTTGAATAAAATTTTACAATACTATATTTGTCATAAAATTATCCAAGGTACAAATGATTTAACAGTGATAAAGTCATATTCTCTGAGAAAAGAATTTCCATGCCCTAACTTTATTTTTTTGGTGACAGACATTGATATAAACAAGTGCCTTATCTTTGTTTGATGCACCCAGAAGCAGTACAACAACAAGTTCTCTGGAGCAGCTCTTAACCACCTGTCTCCTAGAGTTATGGAGAAAATCAAAGGAAACAATGTATTCAGGTTCCCAGCAAAAGCGCCTGGCATATTTTCCACACTATCCAAGTGCTAGTTTTACTTATCATAAGGGATTTCATAAGGGATTTTAAATTTGTATATAGAAGATTTGAAAAGTCAAATTTTATGAATCAGACAAAATTCTATTACAGGTCAAGTAGTTTTCTTGTGTTTATATTTTAAATAAAATCAAATCTATTAAAACTTTTTAATGAAGAGACTGAAACCCTTTCCCTCCCTCTTCTCAGAAAGCCAACCTTGTAGTGTTAAGACGCTGCCCTTTTATAAAGGTAAAGAACTCTGTATATGCTACATGTTCAGCAGTGCATCCGTAAAGCAAATGTGCTGTAATTAGTATGGCAAACATTATTTACTAGGCAGGAATACCACTAGCTTGTCCTATAAACTGATACTCAGTTGTTTGGGGAAATGCATTCAGAAGGCTAATAAATCACTCACAGAATTATGTATCCATTGTAAGTCAACAAGATTGTCTTTAAAAATTTAGAACAATTTTAGAGTAGAATATCAGAATTCATTATTATATTTATACTTACAAAAAGCCACAGATATTTGAGGAAATCTCTTGCCCTTTGCAGTTCCCTTCTCATACTTCCTTTTATGCTAAATGTTTGGTGTGACTCTGATATGACAGATGCATAGTCTCCTAAAAACCTACTCTGTTTCCTAACAATTCATTTCACTAAATAAAGGTCTGAAACTTTATTGGTCAACGTGATTTTGTCTCCTGTTATAGACACCAAGCTAGACATCAGTGCTCTCTCTTTTACAAATGACCATTGTTTCTAGCTGTCCAACCCCCAACCTCTGCTTCCAGAATTCAGGTCCAACAATGTTGGAACTGTACTTGCTTGTAGTTACCTAGGTAATTTCAAGATACCCATCTAATAGAATGTTCAAAAATGGAAGTTCCTAATATGAGATTCTCTCAAATAACAGATAAAAAATAGGCAAGATACCGCATTCTCAATTTCTGTTAAATAAAACTTAGGCGTTTACGGTGATAGGCTGGCACTGACATGCTCTAACCTGGGACACCAAAACCAAGCCATTCACATCATCCATAAAAGAATATTGACTCTTGTCCCTTCAAAATGCGTGATACTATTTGGCATTCACTCTTATCTGATTTGTCCTCCATGTTAAATTTTTCTTTTGACCTATTGCAGCAGTTTATGCATCTTTGTCTCTTTTAAACCCTGGTTGATCATGGTTCTTTGCACAATTTTATCAGTTCTTTGCTGCTCCAAATGTATCAATAACAGAAGACTGCAAGAGTCTACTGAGCTTGGGTACCAAGGACAATTAAGTTGCTGGATATCACGTGTGCCTCCTTTACTCCTTTCTGGCCAGGAGAACAAAAATGCCTGGCACTGTGTGCTCAAGGAAATTCCAGTCTGTTAGGAGCAGTACTGAAGGCCATTGGGCTGTGCCATGTGTTGCTATCCCGTGAAATATGAGTCTAGGGCAAATCATATCAATGAGCAACATTGTTGCTCCCCCATCTCTTATCTGAAAGTCAAACTTGAAGCAACTCAGAAATAGCAATAAACAGTAAGTGGGCTGGAGAAGCTGAAGGGGCTGCTGGAAATGAAGGGGAAGTCACAGCAGCTGTTTCAGTCCCCTCGTGGCTCCCACAAAGGACAATTGTGCTAATGCAAAGAAAGAAGTGATTCTGGGCTGTCCACTACTTCTTGATACCCTGGAACCAAAAATTATTCCAAGCTAAAGACTCAATAAAAAAATAGAGAAAGCTGGATGCTATAGGATGTATAATCACAATTCGGAATATCATTTGGATATAATGAGATAGAAATATCCTTTACTGAGTGTTTATTGTAAATCAGTCTCTATGCCTATTACATTTAGTGCTCATAATAATGCTATAAAGAACTACTACCTCTAATTATAGAAAATTGATGAGAAAATTGAGCGTTAAAGAGATTAAGTAGCTTGTCTAAGTTTTCAGAGTTAGCAAGAATGAGAAGATCCTCACCAAATCTGTCTAATTATAAAACTGTAATAGCTTTTAATCACTAGAACCATGACTAGGGTGCTGGAAAAGGCAAACCTCAAATGTACAGAATTTAGGTGGAGTTCCAATTCCCTCACCCATCATCTATCCTTCATCCCCATATCCTCTTGCCTTTCTCTAGCTTTTCCAGGGTTCAAGCAAAATCTTTTTTTTTTTTTTTCATGAACAATCAAGCAAGATCTTGAGCTATGCACTTATGTTTTCTGGGCCTGATTTTCCTCATACATGAACTGAGGTGAGCAGATGGCAACACTGACCCAAGGGTAAGCCTGTCATCATGGGGCACACACATTGTTTTCTCTTGATATGGACCAGCTGCATGCTAACACTCCTTCTGTGGCACTGATTCAGAGTTTCTTGTTCTGATTTGACTTCATAGAGACCCTCCTATGGGTCACTAAGTATAACCCCTGGAACACTATAATACAACCTGAACTGGATATTTGTTTATCTAGCTCTTACCTTGTTGGTAAAAATGAATGGAATTTCTCTCTTTAAAAAGTGCCACTTTGTTTCAGACCACTTTAAAGCAAAAGAATGTTCTGGTAATGGCTTAGAGACAAACTGATTCAGCCCTATGTTCACAAGCCCTGTGTGTCCTTATCTTGAGGCTATAACTATCCCTGACTCACTTCTGTCTTTGTTCAAAGTGTACTAGGAGGAGCCTCAGGCAAGGACTCTGTGTGTTAAGATTAACGAGGCATGAAAAGGAAATTAATTCTGTCAACTCTCTACTATACCTATGGGGATGAAAACTCAATCCTTACAAGTATCAATTCTCTTTAAGGAAAAAAAAAGAAAAGTGTCCAATCTAAGATAATGATATAGACCAAAAATAAGTACTCTTTTGCTTTTTTAGTTTCTTGATATGGGATTTTATTTACTTTTTTCACTTTTGATTTCATTTTATTTATTTTTTTCACTTTCAATTTCATTTTCATTAAAGGAGTTATTGCTCTTTTATTCTCAGCAGTCTGAGGAGTTCCAGGGCAACTGCTGCAGACCTGGTAGTAAAGATATTTAAATAGAATGAGAATGCTCTCATTTATGCTGATCAGTATCAAATTTCTGGTAGCTCATTTTTCCTGAGAGTGAATGAATGACTGATACATCAAGGCCTACTTATATTTAATAATTGTGTGATCCTACATACTCTAAAGTACCAACCAATATTTACTGCGCTTCTACTCTGCACAAACCCTAGTGTTCATTACTGAGGAATATAAAAAAA
>VMDR010028889.1:0-12964 GCA_007922815.1 Macrotus californicus | reverse complement strand
AGAAACCAAAGACACAGAAGCTCCCACTGCGCCTCAGAATAGCCAGTTAACGTGGAAGCAAGGCAGACAGCTGTTAAGACAGTGAGTAATGGCTCGTTTTCAGCTTTAAGGACCTAGGTATGAAGTGCTTCTTTTCACTTTTCCAGTGAAGAATTATTTAACGATAGTGGGACAACGCATACAGTTTTCATATTGCTTTTTTAATGCTTTGTTTAAAGTTTGTTTCCTCTGAGTTCCTCAGGGTGATGCTGTTTTTGTTTATTTGCGGAGTAGAATGTTGTAAAGACCGGATGCCTTCAAGGCCAGAACAAAAACAATATAGATAGAGTTCCTACTTGTAGACACTCCTGATTCCATCATTGCAAAATTTACATATTTGACTTTGAGTGAGACGGTTCGGAGAAAGAATTTAGCTGGTTATTTGAAACTTTAGAAGTGGCTTGTAAAGTCCTGCCTTTTCTTGAATTTTGGGGGAACCTTTTTGCCGTTTGAATTTTTTACTGTATTAGAAAAACTTCTGTGGCAAATTTTACTGTCTTGTACCTACATGGAAGGACTCCTCAAAAAACCCCTGGATTTACCTTCTGGAAGGTGGGCCTCTTGTAGTACAGGTTTCCCCTGCTAGGTGAGTGTTCCAGGAGCCCATCTGTATCAGTGCACCAGCTGGTGTTGTTATGAGAGGCTGCGTTCAGCTTCAGTGAGTTTTTTTTGAAGCCTCTTTCAATGCCTTTGCCCATTTCACGATGGGTGATCTACAAGTGCCCCTGCCCTCACTGTGCTGAGTGTTGAGCAGTTTTTGACCAAAAATGGCATGACCCCCATGCCCCACCCTCCCTATTTACTGGATCTCACCCCAGCAACTTTTTTTGGTTTTCCCGGATAAAAAAAAAAGTCCTCAAAGGGAAATGTTTTGCCAATGTGAAGAAGTGAAATAAAAAAGGGCAGCATTAAAAGGCATCAAAATCTATGAGTTCAAAAACTGTTTTGAGCAGTGGGAAAAATATCTCGATAGGTGTATTGCATTAAATGGAGAATACTTGGAAGGTGATTGAAGTTTAAACACGTAAGAATAGATACACAATATTTTATAAATAAATTCTGGGTTTTTGGGGGGTGTCCCTGCTCATATTTGTTCTCCTCTCTTATGTTTGGAAAACTTTGGTACTTGTGTACTCCTGATGTCCTGAGTAACTTAAAATTATTTAACCTTCTCAGTTCTAGACATCTTTACCTGCACTTCAGTAACCTACTGTGGTCAGACTCTTGACCTCGTCGCTCCCTAGAGCTATCTTACCTCTGAATTATTCCATAATTCGACATTTAATTTATATTCCACTTCCCACTCTAATTCCCATATTTTTGCCCCCTGACTTTACTTTGATCTTTACTTTTTAAAAACTCCTTAGCTTCTCTCTAAACTATGGTTGGTTTCATTTTATTTTTGTTATGGGGTTTTTTTGTTTGCTTCTATTTCCCTGGCTCCAGCTTAGACCCCTTGATCCGTCATCCTTTTGCTAGTACCCTTTGCTTCCTTGCTGCCCACTTCTAACCCTCTCTTGCTAGTTATTTGACTATACCTACTTGCAACATCCCCAGCCTTAGTTCAGTCTATTGTGCTTCTACTTCTAAAAAATTCTTGGAGGAGAATTACACAATCATATGAATGCCAGTACATATTCATGGTTTCCTGTCTAAACATTGCAGAGAGCCTTTCTCTGTAACCCTGGTCACCTCCTCCCTCCCATTGTGCTCAGTAGAAATTCTAAACCACAGGTGGCAAACACAAGGCCGGTCAAATCTGGCCCTCCACCTTGTTTCATCTGGCCTGGCGCCTTGTTTCTACCTGGTGGCAGCACTGAGCTCCTTGCCCCTAGTTAAGGAGTAGTTACATTTATACAGTCCTAAAATTACATTTGGCCCTTTGAAGGCAGCCTCGAGGCTGATGTGGTCCCCAGGGAAAATGAGTTTGACATCCCTGTTCTAAGCCTTTACCACATCTCAGCCTGTTGTCCCTCGCTGTCCTTAGAGCAGCACCTCAGGTTCTACTTCACTGGAACTAGGAGGGCTGCCAGGTGAGAACTCCATGAACCTTTTGCTTTCTTTTCTGTAAATGCATTTAAACCTTACATTTATCACCTCAGTTACTAATGTTTCATTCAAAGAGGTATTTCTTAATCTGGACTCTCAGTGACTAAAACTCAAACTAGTTTTAGAAAGAACATACTGTTTGGAAGGACGATGGGGTGGCTACTAGAATTCAGGGAAGCTAAATAACTGAGTGTTAGGGAGATGGGGGCGAGCACTGAGAAATTCCCAGGGACAGGAAACACTCAGGACCTGTTCCTATTCTCTGGTGTTCTCCTCCTCTGTGTATCAGTTTTATTCTTTTCTATTGAAAACCACTTTTCTCCAGGTGGCAGGGGACTCCCTATTTTACTCAAAATAATTTCCGCAGATTAGAATTGGCTTGATGGATCAAATAACTGCCTTTGTGTCAGTTATTTTTACCTGGATTGTGTACAGTCTTGGCTGCTCGCTCAGACCACATGGTTCCAGTGTGGCGGAAGCTTCTCTCCCGAAAGAGGATTGCAGGTTGGGGAGCGTGCTGCAGCTGTGCGGGCTTCTGTGCGGGCTTCTGTGTGCCCAGTCCCGCTGCCCGCGTTTATGTTCTGTGCCTTCTCACGTCTCTGAGAGTGCCTGATCTCCCTGGTCTTCTGTGTTCGTTTCTCAGTCGTCTAGTCTGCTTTCCATTTTGATGTTTCACTGAGGCTGTTATCACAAACATATTTAAAATACCTTTTTTTGTTCATATTTGATCTTCTGGAAACATTTTTTTTTTTTTTAGTTTTATTTGTTTATTTACAGGGGGGCGGAGAAGGGAGGGAGAAAGGGGAGAGAAGCGTCAGTGTGTGGTTGCTTCTCACACCGCCCCCCGCCCCACCCCCACCTGGTGACCTGGCCCACAACCCAGGCATGTGCCCTGACTGGTAATCGAACCGGTGACCCTTTGGTTTTCAGGCCTGTGCTCAATCCACTGAGCTACACCAATCAGGGCTGGAAACATTTGACATTAACTATTCATTCCATTTTGGAACTTTTTTCCTTACTTTCTTGATACCACTCTCTGCTATCATTTTGGCACCCCCCTTCCCCGCTGCCCCCCGTTATAAAATATAATCTATTTCTTAAGTACTTTCTTTTAATTTCCCTGTAAGGTTCTCTTATTCTTTTAGTCCCTTAGATGTTTGTATACCCAGACTTTCTGTTCTTTCTTACACTTTTCCTCCAGATAACTTGATTTAACTTCATGGCTTCAAATACCGCCAAACACTAATGACTCCTAAATCTATATACTAGTTCAGTCTCTTTTGAGCTTTTGACCTTTCCTATTATTGTGCCTAATAAACATTGTCACTTGTGTAGACACTACACAATTATCTGATAACTACCCTATAAACCAGATTCTGATCATTTATTCTTCATTTCACTGAATAGAAACACCATGTAATTATACAAGTTAGAAACCTGAACAATTTCCAAAATTCTTGTATCTTCTTTTATTCTCCTGCCATATTATTTATTAGTGCACCAAATCACTAAGATTAAATTTTGCTTATTTTTCTCTTCTCCAGTTTTACCTCTTGCTGTTTTTAGAGAAGGGAAGGGAGTGAGAAAGAGAGGGCAAGAAGCCTGTGTGGTTGCCTCTCATGCGCCCCCCCACTGGGGACCTAGCCTACAACCCAGGCATGTGCCCTAGCCAGGTCATTGAACCAGCATCCCTTTGGTTCGCAGGCCAGCACTTAATTCACTGACCCACACCAGTCAGGGCTAGAAGAGATTTTTTTTTAAGTTTTTTTAATCCTTGTGAAAGCATTTTTTTTTTAAAGAGAGAGAGGAGGTGGGTGGGGCGGTGGGGGGGAGAGAGAGAGAGATAAATCAATGTGAGGTAGAAACATCAGTTGCCTCTGTCACACCCTGACTGGGGATCGAACCCACACCCTTTTTGTGTGTGGAACAACGCTTCAAACCAACTGAGCCTCCTGGCAGGGGGAAATTTTAAAATTTGTCACCTAAAAGCCATTCATGACCCACCATCAATATTTATGTCATAATCCAGTCCCTTTCTTCTTTTTCATTGTCTTTCTCAATCCCGGATTAGGTACTCTGGTTTAGCTATACATAAAGTCTGAGGACCACTGGGTGACAGAAATGCAGTGAGATATTAGGTCCCAGAAAGAGAACTGACCTGTCCATCTAACTCTGGCCAAGAACCTAGGTTTAAACTTAGCATGTCACTGTTCTGAGGTTTAGTTCTGCTCACTCCTTACCACTTTGTAGATTTAAAAAAAAAAAGTATCATCAGCCCCCAAAAACCTCTTAAAGCTCTAGGGCTTAATAGGTTTCAATAATTGGCTCTTAATTAGTGTTGGCTGTACTATTTGCTTTCTTGATTAAATTTTGACTTGTAATTGGCCTTTCTCTCTTAAAATGAGTAGTAGTCTACAGAGAAGACAGTTATTGAGGCAAAGAAAGAGTATATTTTATAGGATTATGGGTTTTTGTAAAATTCTTTGATGTAATTTTGAGTTAAGTTTGGAAGTGTTAACACTATGTGGGATTTATTTAATATTTTTAATTTTCTCTTATAGATATCTTCAGGAAGTAGGTTACACAGATACCATATTAGATGTACGGTCTCAGCGGGTAAGATCATTACTTGGACTGTCCAATTCAGAACCAAATGGATCAGTAGAAACAAAGAATTTAGAACAGATCCTGAATGGAGGTGAATCTCCTAAGCAAAAAGGACAAGAAATCAAGAGGTATGGTCTATACTTGTAGGTTAACATTGTTTATACAATGAGTATTATGAATCTCTTTAGCTGTTAGTTACTACTACTGTTAGTATTTTTAAAAGTGGGTAATGTTCAAATATAAAGACTTTTCTCCTCCTAAATGGTACCATGAGCAAATAAATTGTCTTTTCTTAAATTTCTTTAATTCATTGATTTTAGAGAAAGGGGAATTGAGAGACGGAGGGAGGGGGTGAGAGAGAGAGCAAGAGAGACATCACTTTTTCTTACATTTATTTATGCACTCATTGGTTAATTCTTGTATGTTTCCTGACTGGGGATTGAATCCGCAATGATGGCAGGTTGGGTTGATGCTTTAACCAACTGAGCTACCTGGCCAGGGCTAAATTTTCCATTTAGGTGCTTTTTAAATTTATTTATCTTAAAATTTGATGCCATGAGAATGACTAGAGTTCTGAAATAGGTGTAGAATTAAAATATGAGGGTGATTTTATGTAGTTCAAAGTTATTTTAACATCCTGATTTTTTAATTTTTGGTAGAGTATTTTCAATAATGCTAGTATTTTTATAATGCTACTCTGTAGCCAGAATAGCAATGGTTATTTAGATACTAACGTGAAAGGAACAAGACTTTGGTTGTGTTTCAGCTCAGAAAGCCACCAAATGTTCTTTCTTAATTTAATGTCTCTATTGAGATATAATTCACATACTATAAATTTCATTTAACATATATAGTTTAATGGTTTTGGGGATAGTGATAGAGTTGTTTAGCCATCACCAGAGTGTAAGTTTTGAAAATTTTCATTGCCCTAAAAAGAAACCCCACACACATTGCCTGTCACTCCCCATACTCTCCTATATCCTCTCACCCCCCAAACCTGGACAACTTTACTAATCAGCTTTCAGTTTCTTAAGGTTTGCCTATTCTGGACGGTTCATATAAATAGTTATTTTGTGATGGCTTCATTTAGCATAATATTTTTAGGGATCATCCTTGTTATAGCACATGTCAGTAATTGATTTCTTTTTATTGCCAGATAATATTCTTTACTGTGTATATACCACATTTTGTTCACCCATTCCTTGTCCAGTTGATGGGCATGTGTGTTGGTTCCACATTTTAAATAACAAATAATGCTATGTTGAACATAGGTGTACAAGGGTGGATATATTTTCAGTTCTCTTGGGTGTATACTTAAGAGTGGAATTCCTGAGTCATATAGTAACTCTGATTACCTTTTTGAGGAATTTCCAAACTCTTTTCCCAAGTGCTGTACTATTTAACGTCCTCACCAGAAATTTATGAGTTCTGATTTCTCTACATTCTTGTCAGCACTTGTTTACTGTCTACCAGTTACAGACTGGATAAATGAAAGGAATCAAGCAGGTGGGGCTTTTTTTTTTCATTTTTTACCATTAGAATACTACATTCAATAACATAAGTAGGAAGGACAAAGAAAAGAAAAAGAAGGTGGGGGTAAAAAAATCAGATGAGTTCATTGAGTTCATTTATGGAGACAACTGTTATTTGAACAACAATAAAAATGCATTAAAAAAATTCTCAATAATATTGAAGCAGGACTCATTAAGAAGGGAGGTTGTCGGCAGAGCCTTTTAGAGATAAAAGTAATAATATAAATCAGACACAATATGGGAGTTTACACAAAATATTCAGAGAAAAACCTGTAGGTCTTTTTGACTAAAGAACAAAATATAGAGGAGGGGCAATCAGAGAATTTTAGAAGTTGGGAGGGATCAATTTTGGGGTCTCTAAAAACAGTGTGAAATAAGTTATTCATTAATCTGTGTTAAAATTTTAAGAAATGTTGAAAAATCTTAGATTAATGGCTCAAACATACTTGTATATAATTTAGTTGTCTGTAAATGGTAAAATAGTGATCTAGGAATTATGCTGATCATTCACTCATCTGATGTATCCCAAATTTATTAAGTCTGGTAAAAAATACTCCTTACAAAAAAAATAAAAATAAATTAATATTGCTCTGGCTGGTGTGGCTGGACTGCAAACCAAAGGGTCACCAGTTTGATTCCCTGTCAGGGCACATTCCTGGGTTGTTGGCTAGGTCCCCAGTAGTGGGGCGTGTGAGAGGCAACCACACATTGACGTTTCTCTCCCTCTTTCTCTTCCTCCCTTCCCCTCTCTCTAAAAATAAATAAAATAAGTCTGTAAAAAAAAGAAATTAATATATACAGTTTATAAACTAGCATTATTTCATATCTTAGATATATTTTCTGATATTATAGTTATTTTAAGACATGTTCTATAACTTGCAAGGTAACATAAGCCTTTTGTTTAGGCATTTTATTTCTGAGAAATAAGGTCTCTAATAAAAACAATTTAACAGCTAATAGAGACCTTAACTTTTTTTACTCTGGATTCTGGGAACCATAGAGTGTTTTTGTAGCATAAGAGGAAAAAAAAAGTATTTTGAATTTTTAACTAAAGTTACTAACCAAGCTCAATAGTTCATACGATGTATAAATAATTTAGAGTATGCAGTTTACTGTACCACATACAAATATGAATTTAAGACCCACAACAGATTGTATCTTCTCTTTGTAAAGCTTCTTGTCTTTGCACGATAGACTTTAATAAGCTTTTTCTTTTCTGTTGTGGTAAAAACCACATAATACGAGTTCTCACTTAACAGATTCTTCAAGTGTACACTATAGTCTTGTGAACTGTAAGTACAGTTGTAGAAACATCTCTAGGACTTTCTTATCTTAAATGCCTAAAACTTTATACCCATTGATGAGCACTGCCCTGTTTCCTCTGCTGTTCAACTTTCTGTGAGTGACTGCTTTCAGTACCTCATTAAGTGGGATCATGCCATATCTGTCCTTTTGTGACTGGCTTATGTCACTTAGTATAATGTCTGAAGGTTCATCAGAGTTGTGGCATATGACAAAACTTCCATCTTTTTTTAATGCCTGAATAATGTTCTATTGTGTGTGTGTGTATGTATGTATGTGTGTACACGCACATACACACTACGTTTTATTCATTCATCCACAGATGTTTAGATAATAGTTGTTTGTAATCAAGGCTGATTTCCTTCTTAATGAATATACTTATATATTCTGATTTTGCACTGATGGAGGTGTGTATGATTCACCTATATGAAGGCCTGTGAAAATCCCTAGAAATAAGAAATGCTTTAACACTTTTACAGAGATTTCAGCAAAAAGTGTTTATTATATATTGGTAATAGTAGACAATTAGAAGCAACCTCAATGTTCAACAGTAAAGGAATGGTAAATCTTAGGTCATACATATTATTAGAGGTGTTATGCTTAATGGTTTTAGAATGTGAATTCTGAAGACAGACAGACTGGATTTGAATTCTGACTTCACCACTTACTAGCTATGACTCTGAGCAGGGTGCTTTACCTTTGCTTCAGTTTCCTCATTCATATTGAGTTGGCCAAAAAGTCCGTATGTTTTCTCCATAAAATAAAAGACATGTTTTTCGTTTTCACCAGTAACTTTATTGATTTGGATATTTTGAGTATGTTGGCTGTCTCCCATGTGATGTAATATTGGTTGTTGTCAATTAATGTCTCGATTGCTGTCAACTTTAACTGGTCTACCCAGTTACAAATTAGTATGTTAAGGATCCCATTTTTCTAGGTAAGAAAATTTGGGAAATAGATCGAAAGTTTCTAAAACTGGGTTACCATAACTTTACATCAGGGCAGCCTGATAAAATAAAATTTGGTTTTAGTCCTCAAAC
Source organism: Macrotus californicus (assembly GCA_007922815.1). Taxonomy (NCBI): domain Eukaryota; kingdom Metazoa; phylum Chordata; class Mammalia; order Chiroptera; family Phyllostomidae; genus Macrotus; species Macrotus californicus. Next base: position 4,395 of record VMDR010028889.1, on the reverse strand, counting down.
ATTTGGGCCAAGTTATAAGGGGTTGTAGAGTTGTAAGAAATGTGAAGTTTAAGTTGCTTATGATAGATTTATTTGGAGAAATAGTCGCACATTTAAGTGTCTAATACTGTAGAATTTTATTTTGGTGCAGTATTTACTTAGTTTTTTGGACAATAACCATTAGAGAAAATCAACAGAGAACAGTCACTTTTACTTTAATTGTAGAACATAAATAATCTTACAGAATTTTCTTGGGTAACATATTTAGGCAGTGCATTATAGAGAGGTTGTCGTTTGAATCTCTGTACTACCAGAAAGAAACACTAGAAATAACCATTGGGATATTTGGTTTCATCTTCCCCTCTTACAGGCCTTCTGGAGATGTTCTTGAGACGTTCAATTTCCTAGAAAACGCTGATGACAGTGATGAAGAAGAGGAAAATGACATGATTGAAGGCATTCCAGAAGGAAAAGACAAACATCGGATGAATAAACACAAAGTAGGAACTCAATTTTCTATTATTAGCTAAAATATATATACACACATATTTCAAATAGAAATTTTTGAGATGTCTTAAGTTAAATTGGGAATGATTGTTAAATATTTTATTATATCACTTCAAAGTTTTGCATATCATTTCTTACTGAGTTACTCACAGTAGAAATTGGTACTTGCTGTATTAATCAGTAAATGACAAGAGAGGGTTTGTTGTTATAGGACTAATCCAGTGGTTTGAAACATTTTTTAAAAAAACAACTCCCTGTCCTCTCCTGCCACAGTTAAGAATCACTGCTGTAGTCTTTCTCTTTATGTACAGTAAATTAGTGATTTATTCACTAAAGCTTCTTCAGTGGGGAAACTGCCACCCTGGGTGAGGGAATAAAATGTGGATATAAATGTGTATGTTCAACATGCTTGTTCTTTGATAAGAATCAACAATTTACTTTTTGCTCATAACCTAAGAAACAGGTTTATCTATTTTAGTGGTGATGTGGGTTACCTATAGGAGCAAAAGACTTTTTGGGTGATCCATTTGTGAATTATCATAGTAGTGTACAGCATTTCAAGTACGTTCAGTTTTAGTTCTTTGGGATGTTACAGTGATATGGGAAAAATGCTAGTGCCCCTCGAAAGCTTCTAGTTCATAAAAGCTGTTTTTAACCTTTTTGCCACATTTCATATTTTTTATATTTTGTATTATATTTTATTAACTATGCTATTACAGTTGTCTCAGATTTTTCCTCTTTGCTCCCCTCCACTTGCTACTCCCTTTCCCTCCAGCAATCCATTCCCTTAGTTTATGTCCATGGGTCATGCATGTAAGTTCTGTGGCTTCTCCATTTCCTGTACTATTCTTAACCTCCCCCTGTCCATTTTGTTCCTACCAATTATGCTTCTTAATCCCTGCATCATTTTCCCATCCTCCCCCTCCCCCCTCCCAGCTGATAACCCTCCAAATGATCTCTGTATCTATGATTCTGTTCCTGTTCTGGTTGTTTGCTTAGTTTGGGTTTTTTTGGTTTTTGTTCTTAAGAATCTGTTGTTGATAGGCGTGAATTTGTTGCCTTTTTAATGTTCATGGTTTTGATCTTTTTCTTAAATAAGTTCCTTTAACAAAGCATGTAGTAATGGGTTGGTGGTGGTGAACTCCTTTAGCTTTACCTTGGCTAGGATACACTTTATCTGCCCTTCCATTCTAAATGACAGCTTTGCTGGAAAGAGTATTCTTAGATGTAGGTCCTTGCCTTTCGTGACTTCAAATAATTCTTTCCAGCCACTTCCCTTCCTGCAAAGTTTCTTTGGAGAAATCAGCTGATAGTCTTAATGGGAATTCCTTTGCAGGCAACTCTCTGCTTTTCTCTTGCTGCTTTTAAGATTTTCTCTTTATCTTTAACCTTTGGCATTTTAATTAGGTTGTGTCTTGATGTGGTCCTCTCTGGGTCCAACTGTTTGGGGCTCTCTGTCTTCCTTGACTTGTATGTGTATTTCCTTCCCCAAATTAGGGAAGTTTTCTTTCATTATTTTTTCAAATAAGTTTTCAATTTCTTGCTCTTCCTCTTCTCTTTCTGGCAGCCTATGATTCGGATGTTGGCACATTTTGGAGATGTCCCAGAGGTTCCTAAGCCTATCTTCATTTTTTTATTTAATTCTTGTGTCTTTGTGTTCTGGTTGAATGTTTATCTCTTCCTTATGTTCCAAATCGTTGGTTTGAATCCCAGCTTCCTTTCCTTCTCTGTTGGTTTCCTGTGGATTATTTCACTTAGTGTAACCTTCATTTCTTCCTTTATTTTTTTGCCATACTCAGTGACTTCTGTGAGCATCCTAATAACCAGTGTTTTGAACTCTGCATCTGATTGGTTGGTTATCTCCATTTCATTTAGTTTTCTGAGGTTTTGTTCTGTTCTTTCATTTGGGTCATATTTCTTTTTCTCCTCAATTTAGCAGCCTCCCTGTGTTTGTTTCTATGTATTAGGTAGAGCTGCTTTTACTCCCTGTCTTAGTAGCGTGGCCTGTGTTGAAAAGGCACCTGTAAATTGTGTGGGGTAGAGCCTTAGGTAGTTTCCAGGACGAGGCACCTGCTTCAGTTTTGTGACTGTGTGGGGAGGTATCAGAGAAGGATCAGTGCTGCTGCCTGGCAGTTTGCCCAGCGCTTGCCTCGTTTCCAGTCACTTTACTACCTTCCCATGCAACAGGCGCCCTTCCAGCTGCTGCCCCGGTGGTGAATCAGAGTGGGTGCATTTGCGTACATTCTGAGACCCTGCTGGCCCTTTAAGCTGCAAAAATCCAGCAGTTTCTTGTGTCATCCCAACCACCAGTGGTTTTTACAGCCAAAGGTAACGGGGGTTTATCTTCCCAGTGCTAGAACCCTGGGCTGTGCGGCCTGGGGCAGGGATTACTGCCTCCAAAGTTATCCCTCCCATCTGTTCCTTTGCCACTGCCTTCTACCTTTCCTCACCACACTCTCTCTCTGCCCTTCTCCATGACTCCGCCCCTGCTACCTGTCTGGATGAATGTACCTTCTTTAAATCTTTGGTTATCAGACTTCATACAGCTCGATTTTCTAGGTGGTTCTGAAGGTTCTGGGTTTTATTAGTTTTGAGATCTGGTGGTAATTCTTTTTGTGGTTACAGGAGGAGGCAAAGCATTTCTACCTATGCCTCCAGTTTGACCAGCAGTTCCATATTTCATATGTGTAACATTCAATATGTGTAACATGGGTGAATAGACATTTTGTTTCTGTCCTTTTCTTTTGTTCTGGGAAGTAAAACCCTATTATAATTACCAAAGCTATTGACTTAAATTAGTTAATACTATCCTTGTTAGCTGTGTCATATCTGTAAGTTAATGGACTACATATGCAGTTCTGAGTGAGTGAGGGCAATTCAGCACATCACTGTGAGTGAGTGAATGGGTCTTTAAAAGGGTAGCTGTGAATAGATTACAAGTAATGAATTGAACTGTGCTTGGTCGTTGCATTTTAATCATTTTACTACCACATATTTGCATCACATCTTACAATGGTCTTCACACAGCACTGTTGAAAATCACTTATGTAAGGTATAATTTGGGATTGGTGAACTCTGTAGAAAATCTAAACTTCTGTACTTGAGCTAATTTAAAAACAGGAGTGCAAATGTAAAGATAGTTGTTTGAAAACGTAAAGAAACCCTTTAAAATTTAGGGTAAAAATAATTCTTGGCTTATGTTTCATTTACAGATAGGGAATGAAGGGTTAGCTGCTGACCTGACTGATGATCCTGACACTGAGGAAGCGCTGAAGGAATTTGATTTTTTAGTGACTGCTGAAGATGGCGAAGGTGCTGGAGAAGCAAGGAGTTCAGGGGATGGCACAGAATGGGGTAAGATGATAAAGAATTATGGGGACGGGAGAAATTCTAACCCTCCAAGATATGTGACTAAATATTACATGTGGGATATGTGTATCTGAATGTAAGTTGGCAGTTTAACTTAGAGGAAGTGGTACTGAATAATTTGCACCAATTTATTTAGATTGGTTGACTAAACTGTTTTATATATGGCTTTTGGTGGATTTTTATCTGTAAAATTTGTCTTGATTTAAAGTTGAAACATTTAGTCAATTTAGAAATCCTGTTCCTTTTCTCTTAGCAGATTAAAAAAAATAAGCACGTGTATACAGTTTTTAAAATCCCCACTATTTAGTTTGGTAATGAATCTAGGTTTCAAGAAGATGCAACTTTTTCAGAAGGCCCATATATTGTTATCAGACTCATTGGTAGCAAGTAATAAAGCTACTAACCTTGAATTATAGCCCTGTGTTGAATATGATTTAGTGATGGTATTAAACTTTATTACATAAGTACTACTAATAACAATCCAGCTATAACTAAAAGGCAAAAAGCCCAGTTCTAATAGGGTTAAAAACCCCATTAGAA
>VMDR010028888.1:0-12959 GCA_007922815.1 Macrotus californicus | reverse complement strand
ACATTTTGCTTGGTTTGATCTAAAAAAGAATATTCACAGATTGCAATGTTAAGTCTACCCAACCCTCTTTATAGTAACAGCCAAAAGTGGAATGTCATTTTTTTTTGGGGGGGCAGTCGAATGAATGATAATATTGGGCTGTGGTCTAAGAAGATTGCTCAAAACTGATAGCATAATTAAGTAATTTTAAATATGGAATTTGTTTTCTATTATTCTACTTTTAAAAAATCATTGTTTTAAAAGTCTCTATTCTTCTAAAAACCCAACATACTAGTCTTTTTAAAATTAGTCTAATTCCTTATCCTTCAAGAAGTTGTGTATTTTGTATTAACTGATATTACCATCTCATGAACATTTTTTTCTTTCTGGTGGTAAGACATTGTGTTCTTTTTCTTAGAATTCCCAAATATCCCACAGGGACACATTTCCTTACTTCACAACTATGATCTCCTTGCTAATTTTGGTAGTTTTTAAATACCATGACTGAATAATTTTGCTTTTTTGTGAGAAAGCTGCAGGTTTAAATTGTACAATTTTACAACTGTGACCATCTTTCTCGTTATCACCTTCCAAGAAATGAGCCACCAGGAAGATTTCAGCACTGTTAGGATTCACCAAATTAGCTTCCAAATCTCAATTTGACTCTGCTGTACTGAAAAGCCTAAAAATATATTTTTTAAAAACTCTGAACTCTTCATTCAGTTTTTAAACAGTTTGCCACCAGGAAAAAAATAATTATATAGAATGTGAGAAGATAGATATCACTACGTCAAGCCGCTCCATTGGTATATGTCTCCGGAGGTCATCTGCCACCTCTCCTTGCCAGCACGTCTTTGCGTGGGGTTGGAAACAACACCTGCAGTGTTATCTCAGATGTGATTATGGCTGAGGAAGTCTTTCCTCAGTTCCTCAAACTACAACAAAGATTTTCAAAACTTATTGGCTCTTAATAGCTATTTGCACTAATGGCCAGCCTTTTCCATTAAAATTCTCTGCTCCTTTGGCTTCTGTGACATATACTATTATCTCCTGTTTTTCCTCCTGTGTCTCAGGTCCCTTCTGCTCAAATTCTTCAAGTGCTCCCTACAAGCACCTCCTTCTTTCTCCTTCCTTTGCTTCTTCTCTTTGGTAAGTCCATTTACTGAGCATCTACTACTATGTGTCTGGCACCATGCTAAATCCAAGCAAGGTCTCTGCTCTCAAGAACCTATTCACTGGAAGGAAGCAGATCTGTAACAAACTAGTTATGGCCACACGGAGTGACTTATCTGTGTAGAGGTGACACAAAAACGCTCCTTAGTAACTCTTCCCGATGGAGATGGGGATGGGAAAGAAATGGTTTTCAGAGGAAAGAAGCAAGTTTACAAGGCAAATGAGGGGGGTTATGACATAACACCAATGTCCATCACATGACAAGGACGGCAGTCCTGTAGTCATGCCAAGTGTTGCATCATGTGAAAGTGCAGACACTGGAGAAACAGGACTGAAGGAAAAACCATAATTTGGCATTATTCTCTATTTTTTAAACAACATCACAATTAAACATATGGAAGACACCTATTTAAAAAAATCCATATTAAAAAACTGGCTCCAACCTTTCAAACAATTTGGTAATTTCTAGCAAAATGTAAAAAGACATTTTAAAAATCTGACTCCAGGAAGTGACTCTTCTCCTGAACCACCTTTATTTATTCTAGAATCTGTGATACAGAGATTTGTTGAAGCAGACTGGGCCTTAAAAAAAAGGAAAGCTTTAGAACCACATCTTAATGGCTTGAAATTCAACTTCATTTACATTCGCATTCCTCCTTGTTGAATTTTGCAAGTCTGAGCAGAATGCCAGTATAACTGCCTGGCCTTTTCTCAGATTCAGGTAGGGATTAAAGACACATTTTTCTGGGCTTGCCACGGAGCATTTTGATGAGAAGGTGCGATATAAGTAAATCTCCCTCTCTATACTACCGCTGACAGACTCACACAGCCCATGAGAGGAAGGATGGATTGTACTTGTTGTTATAATTCTGTCTAAGGGATTGAACGGAAAATTACATTCACAGAAGAATTAAAGCTTTTGAAAATTTGGCCCCAGTACTAGACAGTGTAATCTCAGAAATGTGATTGCCAAAACCAGGTTGTCAAGTGACTGGCTTAACTGAGATGGCACTCCTCGGTCATTCTTACCTATTGGTGCAACTTTCATCTATGTGCCAGTGACGGCCAAGTCTACGCACCATCGCAAACTTCTTCACAGGGTTCCAGAAAAGTATATGCAATTGCACACCAAACGTTTCCAGTGGGAACTCACCCAGAACAAAACCTGCAGCTCCTGAAAGCTCTTATCTCACTACAAGGGCATCACCGTTCACCCTGTGACTCAAGCTGTAGCCCTTGGAGTTCCTCTGCCCGAATGATGTCATGCTTACCCTTTATACATCTTTCCATCTGTGTCGTCACCTGCACCTCTGCTGACACTGCCCAGTGGCGGCATCTATTATCTCTTCCCTGAGCTATTGCTTTAGACTCCCAGTAGGTCTGGCCATTTCTAGTCTCAGTTCCTCAAGCATTCCATCTTTGAAATGGCACCCTCCCCATTTTTAATCTTAGTAAATTACCACTGGTTAACTCGTTTCCTTCTTTAAAATGCTGTTAAGAATTGGACAGAACACCTCTGATTTACTGACCGGTCCAGGAAATCACAAGGCTAGTTCTAATCTTCATACAAACACCAGACATCTATTAATGCAACATAAGATTTCTTTAGCATTTGTAGCAGCCATACTTCCTTACTGTCTGACCAACCAAAGCCCCAAACTTTAACACAGGCATTGCTATGGTCTCCCCAGTCCTGGACCTGGACAACTGACTTTCTGAAATGCACCAGAGACCTTTTATGCGGCCTCCATGAGATTTCACTTTGTTGGTTTTGGCTCTTAGACCCAGCCTTTGCTTTCTCCCACATGACTGGAACTCTGTTTGGGATGGGAGCAGAAAGCTTCTTTTGATCTTTTTTATTTAAAAAACTTTTCTTGGCCTAAAAATCTAAGTATATAAATTTTGTATTTGGACAAACAAATAAAACTCATTGTTCACTGGGACTAAGCTCTTTATTGTCCTGGTATCTAGACTTTCTGATCTAAAAAATAAGGGAAATAATTTTTGCTTCTTTTACCAATGAATTGTGTGAATTAAGTAACAGTTATATCCTAAGGTGAAATATGTTATAACATATACTTTGTTGAGAATTTACGTGTATTAATATAAATGCCAGGAAGTATTATTCTGGCCAATGAAGTAGTTGCCTTTATCATTATAATGCCACTTTAATAAAATTTATCTGATTAAAGAGTGTATTCTTGACAATACTCAACAAAGTCAGAACCAATGGAGACTTCCTGAACTTAATAAAGCACATCTGTGAAAAGCTACACAGCCCTGGCTGGTGTAGCTCAGTGGATTGAGTTCCAGCCTGAGAACCAAAGGGTCGCCGATTTGATTCCCAGTCTAGGGCACATGACTGGGTTGAGGGCCAGGTCCCCAGTAGGGGACACGTAAGAGGCAACCGCACATTGATATTTCTCTCTCTCCCTCCCGCCCCTCTCTAAAAATAAATAAATAAATTCTTTAAAAAACTTACAGATAATATCATACTTAATAATGAAAGACTGAATTCTTCTCCTCTAAGGTCGAGAACAAGGCAAAAATGTCCACTCTCACTATTTCTGTTTACTGTTATCCTGGATGTTCTAGCCAGTAAAATTGGGCAAAAAAATACATAAATAAAAGACATTCAAATTGTAAAGGAAGATGTAAAACTGTATTTGCAGATAACATGACTATGTAGAAAATCTAACAAAAGAGTTACAAGAATTAATAAATGAGTTCAGCAAGGAATACTATGCGGCTATTAAAATAAGAAGGAACCTTTACCTATTTTGACAGCATTGATGGACCTGGAGATTATTATGCCAAGTGAAATAAGCCAGTCAGAGAAAGACAAATACCAAATGATCTCACTCACATGTGGAATCTAATAAGCAAAATAAACTGACGAACAAATTAGAACCAGAGGCATGGATACAGGAAACAAACTGACAGATCTCAGAGGGGAGAGGGGTGAGGAGACTGGATAAAAGGTGAAGAGATTAGCCAAAAACATATATGCATAGCCCATGGACACAGAAAATAGTGTGGTGAAGGCCAGGGAGGAAGGGGTGGGGGCTGGGTGGAAGTGAGCACAGGTTGGGGAGAGGGGGACATCTGTAATGGTGTCAACAATAAAGAAAGCCTGGTCTGATGGACGGAGAACTCTGTAACCCAAAATAATGTTTTCTCAATTGCATTTAGAGTAGCAAAAAAATGAACATGTACCACAAAACAAATCTCCAAATACCAATTTGTTTCATATTGTCTTACTATATGAAATACTCTCTTATCACTATCCAGTGAAACTGGAAATCAATATAAAAATAGCAAAAAAAAATTGTGTTAATTCACTCTTGATAATAGTAATTTATTGTGCATTCCCCTATCATGTCCTGGGCTAAGCATTTTTCATGCAGTGTTTAGTTTACCCTCATGAGTGTGATGCTACCATTATATCCACTTTAAACCAAGCTTCGTTTTTGCCACACCCTTGTTTCTGGGCCATTTTCTATGTCCAGCAAAAAGCAACTGAATGAAGTGAGGGCTATGGAAAAGTGTCCTTCCAGTACCTCCATTCTTAGGCGTGGACAGGAGCTACCATCTTCTTTCCTTTGCCCAGAAACTAAATTCCAACTCCAGATTCCAGATGCCTATGTTTTACCCAAGATTTTAGAATGTGCCATGTTTGTTTACTCACTATTGATTCCCAGACGACTTTCGGGAAACTTTACCAAAATTTGGGACCATCTTCTTTGGTTAAAGTGGGTCTTAATTCTCCATGTCAGTTCTCTCAGTTTCCCCATCATCTCAGAAAGGTCCGTCTGTCCGTCTGTCTGTCTATCTATCTATCTATCTCTATTCTTCTGTTTATTTTTAATCATTTTCTAGATAAAGAAGTTATTTTATATCATATTCTAGAAGTTTGTACGGGCCCAAGTATCAGAAATAAAACTTCCTATATGTCAAAGCAACATCTTCCTACTCCCTATAAAATATAACTGTACCTTTGCTGATTTACGACAAATAGCTAAGAGATGGGATTTAAGAAAACTCCGGAAGCGGACCTATTTTTGGCTTGTTGCACAAAATCCAAACTTCTTGTTGGTCATATTGGTACTATTAGTAATTACAATTTAAAGGGAGACAAATATTTTCCTAGTAGCTAAATTGCAAAAGAATTCCATATTTCAGATTCTTTTTTTTTTAACTCTTTTGGTTACAAAGGAAATACATGTTTGTCGCAGAATATTGGGAAACCACAAAAAAGTAAATAAAAGGAAGCTGAAAAACACGGTATAACCTCACCAGGCAAGGCAACCACTGCTAACGGGTTGGCACCGTCTGTCCAGATTTTTGGCTTTGTCCCGCTACCCACCACCCACACAGCTTCAGCCTCAGAGCTGGCTCCCAGCCTGTGAATCCATCCAGGGAACAGTGCCACGTGCTTGGAGGTGCCTGCAAAGAACCAATCCTACTTAACCCTGTGTAACCAGCATTTTCCAGACTTAGTTGAAAACGGAAGTTTCTTTCCCCTTTTTTCCATGTAACAACTACTAGTAACCTTTAGCCCTGACATTCTACAAAACAAAGTTTGGAAAATGCTGTCTTAACCCAAGGACATTTGTTAATGGCCGCTTTGGGGTTTGTGGCAGGCCATGGAGAGAGAAACCAAACAGGTCTGTGATGTGCCTTCAGGTCCAACTCCCTGAGCTCCAGGACCCCTCCCCTACAAGTAGGATAGGATTCAGTGCTAGGTGATCAGTACAAAATACACCACCTTTACGCCTGCTAACGAAGGCGGACCAGAGAAAAATAATTTCAAACAATTCACGTCTGGCTGAGGAGTCAAATACAAGCCAAATGAGTTCTGTTTATAATTAACACTTACACAGGCAACTAATGAAATACATTTTTACTTCTCCAGCACGCCCCAGCTGTTGGAAGGGGGCAAGTGAAGTTAAAATATGATTTCTCTTTTTCTTCAGACTGCACCCAGAGTAGATGGAAAAGAACTCGGAGCCAACAATGCCCTCCCTCCGTCAGTGAATCCTCCGCTCTACGCAAACCTGTGCTTTTCTTGTTGTTGAGCAAGTTTCCCGACCAGGGTCAGCTCTCGCACCACCTTCACAAGACGCTGTCCTGTCAGGGGTCAGTGTTTTTCCATCTATGGTTTCTGTGCGGTCTCATTTCGGTCTTTATAGAGACATGCAAGTCTGATGAGTAATTTAATAAAAATCATTTTGTGGTTTCCCACTTTTCCACAGTAATTCCTCTGAAATTCTCAAAAGGCGAACCATTCCCTTTGTCAGGCCTTTATTGTTACTTACTGTTGGTCTGAAAGGCCAGTGTGTCACTGTGGCTTTTCTAGGTTCCCTTTTCATGTTAAAAGAGAATTCTTAGGAAGTTTATATTAATGAAAAAGTTGAGAATTTTGGAAAATTTTAGAATTTTGGAGACACTATCATTGAATTCTCAATGTAATTTGGACTCGAGAATATATTTACTGTTACTGATGTTTATTCTTCTGCCATTCCAGGAGAGGAACCGTATGAAATAGAATTCTTTAAATCCTGTAATACCAGAGTCCCTATATTGTTTTAGTTGTCATTTTGGAAGGTAATATATATCACATGTATCTGAAGCTTCTTTTCCTTAGAAAACATCTTCAATTTTACTTCCACTTTGAGACATCAACATGACTTTAATGAATATCTAAATCTAAAAATAAGCAGCATTTTTACAGTTGCATGTTTGCGAGGGGAAAATGAAAGGCTGGGTAGACACGTTTTGTCAGGGTGAGTGCGGTGAGAATCTATTAATGGTGATTTTGATACTACGGGTATGAAAGGCTCTCTGGTGACTTTTTGTGAACGTTCTTTCTTCCAAACCAAACAAGTTAGTCATTTGAAACTTCCCAAATCCTGTAGCTGTCAAATGCTCTTCCTTGACACAGATTCAAAGCTATAATTTTCTACATGCACTGCTTTTTTTTTTTTTTTTTGAGAAGGTATGTGGTTTTTGGCTTATGTTGTTTTGTCTACATTCCTGGCAAAACGTTTCTCCTGATGCAATGATTCATAGAATATTTATTATTTTACTAATCCTTTGCCGGGGAGAGGAACGATATGTGTGCATACTGATGTTTATGCATGTGTCTGTTCATCTAGAACTTTATCTCATATGTCTAAGCAATCTGGGGTTTTTGAGGGGTATTTCGTCAACTCGTGTTCTCATTCTCAAACACTGGCTACTTGTTTTTCATTTACCTCTAATTCTCAAACTGATGCTACCATCTCAGATTTGGGCCCCTAGGTCCAACCACCTGATGGGTATTTCCATCGGGATATAGTCACCCAAAACTCAGTACATCCAGAACTGAAATCACCATGATCTCAAAATTGCTACCCCTCCTGCATTTCCTTGGCCACTTAAGTTTCTAACCTGGGACTTTCTCAATTCCCTTCTCTGCACACCACTACACCACACTGCCAGTTGTACCTCCTTGAACCTGTGGTTTCTTCTATTCCTGTCACTCTTGATCTAATGCAGGTCTCCGTCAACTCCTGCCTGGATTCTGCAATAGCTTTCTCTCTGCCTCTCGTGCTCTGCCTCTAAACATATCCTAAAGGTTGGTACCAAATGGCTCCATCTAAAAGGCAAAGGGTGAGGTCATTCTTCTACTTAAATTGTTTTGATGGCTCCCTACAGCCTACAAATGCAAAGGCAGTGAAGGCTCGATCTCTATTCTTTGACAAGAGCCAGCATTTCCTCCGTCACCTGGTGCTGGTTCACTTCTTCACACTCATCTCTGTCAGGAACCTTTTCTGCACTGCCTATTCAGCAGCACTCAGTGCAGGAGGCAGCGCCCTCCCTGCACGTGCCCCGCTCCCGACATGTCTCAGTCAGTGCCTTGGTTCATTTTGCCACCTCCTCCTGGAGTCCTCTTCTCGCCTGTCCTCACCCCTAGTTCATTTCCCTGCTGCCTGCACTGCAGCTTACCCCCCGCCCCCGCCCCTAATTCCCAGGCTCCATTAATAAACCCTTTCTGGCTCTCTCGAGCTGAGTTAGGTGGCCCTCTGTGCTCCAACCTCACTGCACAACCACCTAGCACTGTATTTTCTGCACTGTTTGATACTTATCTGCTTCTGCCTCCGTCTCCCTTGCTGGAATGGAACTAATTTCTTACTCATCTTTGTAAGCCCAGGGCCCACCTCAGTGCCTGGCGTACAGTGAGGTCTCAGTGAATGTTTGCTGGACTGTGGAACTGGAGGTTCGTACTGGGGCCACCTCTCCCTTGCCCTGGGCACATGTGTCCTACAGAGGCAGGCTCCTGGGACTAAGAGCAGGAAGAAAGGTGGGTACCAGCAGAATCGCATCTTCTGAGTCCAGGTGACTTTTGAAAGCATTTTTGGACTCTGGGAGTTATGTTTTCATACACTTAAACAAACACAGATACCTGACTAGTTGACATCAGCATAAGAAAGGTGGTTAGAAAAAGAAAAACAATAGGAAAAGTTCAAGACAAACTGAAGTATTTAGGTAAAAGGCTGACATGGCAGGGCAAGGCCTGGACACTTGACTCCAGCATTAAAAGATTGATTTTCTTGATTCACAAACAGCTCAAACGTGCCTCTCAACTGCTTTGGGTAAGTTTCAAAATAATTATGAGGGAGTCACTTTTTTTCTGGTTATACCAAAAAAGAGGGGGAAGGGAAGAGAATTCCAGCACTATTGCATATAATTGACATTTCTTGATTTTGAATGAAACAACACAGATCTGGGCAAAGGAAACAGCCCCAGGAGAAAAGGCAAGAGCAAAGAGGGGGGCAGGCACTTAGATTGTGGAACCCAGGGCTCTGCTGTCTGCCACAGCAGATTGTGTCTCTCTGGGAGTCTCACCTCTGAACAGCACGGGCTTGTGGAGGCACAAACAGGACACCTACCAAGGGCAGACAGTTACTGCACTTCCATTCCATTCCATTCCATGCAACACACATTTACTGAGCTCTTTCGTGTAACGACATTGTAAGTCCAGGTGGGGCAGGTGGGTATATAAGCATTGGACAGAGTTCCTGTGTTCAAAGAACTTTAAATTTTATGAGCCACAGAGAATAACGCTACCTGACCGGATTAATGGTCTGGCTTCTATACAGAACGGTCAGAGTACACCTTGAATAAGAAAAGGGGAGAAAAAAGGAAGGGAGACGAAACTGCCGTCATATATATGTAACGATCAATTTAAACAGAAAAGTGAATGTAAGCAAAGAATCAGTAAACATGACTTGTGTCAACAAATGATTCAGTGTCTGTGCTGAATTTCACAAATGCAACAGACTGTGCCACGTTCAAAGGGCTATCTGTGTGCCACTCTGTGGACAGGAAAAATGCAAGATTTTTGAGGCCAAATTAAGAACACTTACTTAAACTGCATACCACTTCTGACTCAAGCAGCTCCAAAAAAGACTACAAAAATTCTAATAATATTGTAAGAGGCGCATCAGTTTCCAGAAGGAAGAAAATGAGAACGAATGCCTAGATTTGGTTAATCAAATTGCTGGTGCAGATTGCTTTATTTTCATTTTTGACTTATTGGCAACCAATAAATTTATGACAAGAGGGATGAACTTCTGAAAACCAGCTGAATTTTCACATGGGATATAGAACATCTGATGTTCTTGACGCTTGATAAATGCGTTTCTCATGGCCCGGGGAGGCGGCCCGGTGAGGCGGCCCGGTGAGGCGGAAATAGCACAGGGCTGGAACCCCAGGATAAGCTAGAGTTCTCCTGAGGGTTAAATAAGACACCCCATGGAAAGTGTAGCTCTCACTACCCAGAACATAATATTTGTCAAGAAAAAGCAATCTCTTTTTTCCTCCGCCTTCCAATTCTACATCAAATTGCATGGAATAATTCTGGAACAAAAACTCATTATGTAGGGTGGGCCAGGGGATGACTAGTTTTGAAAGGTTTTATCGCATTGTGATATGACCTCTCAGAGAATGTCTATGTAATGATTTGATAAATAAAAATCAATAAAGATAATAAGCCACAGAGTTTATAATCTCCTGGGAAACAGCTGACAAGTCACTGCATAAAGGTAAACAGGGCATTCTCCTAAATCTGGAGGAATTCACACGTAGTATGAAATTGCTTTGCTCTGGCAGGCAGATGAAAGGATATTAAACTCAAAATCAGAAGATCTGGATTTGATTGTAGATTCTCACATTTATTAACTGTGTGATCCAGGGGAAGTTAGTTAACCTCTCTGAGCTCTGTGCCTTCATTTTAAAAGCAGGAATGATGCCACCCCTACACAGGAAGTGGCTGTGTAAATGTAAACAGCTATTTCTTTTGAAAGCCCCTGGGTGCAGGCGTTTCAGAGTTGGCCCATAATAAGCACTGGCTGACTCAAAATCTTTACAAGCTGCACTGATTTTAACAGGTAACTCTGGGTAACAAAAGTCTAACTCCCCTAACCTTCACGTAGTGCAAGAAATAGAAATGAAAACACATTCTTAGTATTATTCTGCATAAAAATGTAAAAAGCTCAGACAAAATAGATGTGCTAGAGTGAAATGCTTGGCCCCTCTGACCCTATCTTGTTCCAGCCTGCGTTGTTCCCGTGGCCCTCAGGCCAACAGCTTCCGCCCGGTCCTGCATACAGACATGCCAGTCATCAGAGGCATCCCTGTCTCCAGCTTGGGGTTTACAAAAGCAGACCCTTACCATAAAGTGCCTCTCTGGAGGAGACAAGGGAAGTATACACTGTTTATCAAAGATCTGCAGGCGCCGCCTGCACTCACGTCAACTAGGGTCAACAGACTAGGCACAATCTTCCTCTGACCCCCCTCAGTGCCCAGATGTCTACAGTGGTCAGTCACCTTTTGCCCCTCCCACTGCCCCTTCCTTTGACACAAGAGAAGCCTGACCTCCGTACTTTTGTGAGGTGGATTTGAGTCACCATTAAGTCTTCCATCTTCTCGGTTGGTGCCTTTTCAGTCAATGAACATTTCCTTACTCCCAACCCAGACACTTTGAGTTTTGGCTTTCAAAGTGTCAGACACATGGACTTTGGACCAGTAACACAGACCCTTAAAGAAGAGATAAAAATTATGCCCATGACAGAAACATTTGTCCCTTCACATAAATATGCTCCACTAAAAGATCTCTTGGGTTTCGGACTCTTCTGTGTATGTAAAATATACATGTGCACACATATGTACGTACACCGATATGTATACACACAAATCCATCTTTTTATATCTTTACTCTCAAGGGATCATCAGCATCCAATGTTACATGAAAGTATTTAATTTTCATAATCCTTGGTAAAAAAAAAAACAAGTAAAAACTCAGTTTTGAATCCTGATGACACTGCTCCTTTGTTCCCTGCTCCATGCCACTCTACCTCTCACTAATACAAGTTTGGGCAGGAGAGGAGACAGGAAGAAGGAGCAAGTCACACACATCCAAGCCTGGATGGTTCATTAAGCTTCCTCTTAACCCGCTTGTCCTTCTCCCCACTCCCTGCGAAGTTTATTGGCTCTTCTCCCAGAACTCTAATTCAAGCAGATGCAATCCTTCGCCAGTGTAGCTTTGGGGTAAAAATGCATCCAGGTCATGGTGGAACACTGGCACCTGGGTGGAGGGCCATAGTTACACTGGATCATTGAGTGGGCAGAGCCAGGCTCTCTAACCTGGAGGTCTGGTTCAGAGCTGGGCATCTGAAGGAATGTTGTGGCTGCTTCAGGACAGGTGTGGCTCCGCAGGTCTGGAACTCTAGTTCCAAAGCCTCCCCCTACAGGCCCGGCACTCTACCTGAATCAACAGGTTTACTGATTCGGCCTGTGTCAACACAAACTCACCTGTGTCCCAGAGAAAGAAGGAGAGTGCTCAGAAAGTATGTAGCTGACTTCTTAAGTCCTGCGCATTTGATGGGCGTTTCCCAAGCTGTCCTGGCAGACAGATCACATTTCCACTAGAAATGATCATCTTTACTTCATTCTCATCTGATTTTTGGTTAAGAACCCAGGCAGAGTGGCAAGTGGAAAAAGAGCACCAAGGAAACTGATAACTACTTTGGTTCTACACCTAGCTGTCTGTGAGACCAGCCTTTAAGCTGTTTGCTTTCCCAATATGGAACACAAAAGGTTTGACTCATATGATTTGACAGTTCTGTCAGGTTCCAAATATTTGGGATGCTAGGGTATGCTATGCAAAATTTTTAAAACTAAGATTGCTGTTATAAATTTGAACAAATTGAAATAAATGAATTAAATATATGACTTAAGATGACAGAGAAAAATATAAATCTAAAGAATACACAAGAGAATGATTTAAAAGACCAGAAAGTAATGAGTTAGAAAACTATAGAACTAACAACTCTAAGAACTGGCTCTTTAAAATGACAGTAAAAAAATCAAAAGTTTTGCCAAAGGTAAAGATTAAGCCTGGGAAAAAGTACAAGTATGTCACTTTAGGGATAAAAACGGAAATGTGTGATGAACAATATATGCAGTCTATGTGAGCAAATTTTTTAATTTGTAAGAAACAGATAATCTTATAGGAAGTTTTGACATCCTATTATGCTGAAAATTATGGGAGAAATTGTAGCAATTATTTAAAAATAATACCCAATTACCCAAACTCACTAGAACCAAATTATTTTACATGCAATTATTAAGCAAGAGATACTTTTATATTAGCCAAGTCATTCTGGAGAACAGAAAAAGATGGAAAGATTTTCAATTCATTTCACAAAACTCACATATCCTAGATACAAAAAGCAGAAGAATATAGTGTTCAAAACAAACAA
>VMDR010028887.1:0-12964 GCA_007922815.1 Macrotus californicus | reverse complement strand
GATGGAAAATTACCCCTTATTACCTTGGAGACAAAGTATTCTGTGATGTGTTGGTGGGAGAAGTGAGAGGACTGGACCAGTTGGCTGGTGAACGTGGTGTTGGTCTTGTTAAAGGGCTCCCCATGGAACTCTGACGGAGGGAGTCAAATAAATATTAACACATGACAGTGCAGTTCAACTAAAGGGTCTTAGGAAAACATGCGTCAAGAAGCTGAATAATAGGAGAGCCATAACTGCAGATGTGCATTTTAATTATCCATGCACTTACCTCTGATTTCTGTGGGAAACCTCTCGCCATTCAGAAATCTACTCTTCGTTTTTGCTGTCCTCACCTACTCTGACTCTCAAATATAATCAATATCTTTTCCTCCAAGATTGAACAGATCCCAAATTAATAACTTTAAACTAGCTTCCTGTTCTGAGCCAATTTTCTTTCTCCAAACATTACTAGTGCTCCAATTTTATTCCTCCTCGAGTTTGCTTTACAAATGATTTTCACAAAGGCACCAAAGGCATAAAAATCTGGTCATATTATAAATTTGCCTCTCTCAAGATGTAACAAAATAATCCCTTTTCCTTTTAAAAAAATAACTGACTCTGTTCCTGGGAAATTGTTCTCAGATTGTTTCTTAACCCTCGGGCTTTACCTTAAGCCTATCATAAGTAAGTCTATTCCTCCTTCACCCATTATCAAAGGTCTGTCTGTCTCTTACAGCAAGTTCAATTCTGTAGGTATATTATGTAAATAATCCTCTACCATTTTGCTATGTGACGCTGGAGTAAATGTTTCATTTACTCAAACTGTTTCCCCCAAACAAAATCCAGTACATCCGAGCACCTCTGGACCAACAAGCCTATAATTACTTATTAAATGTGAGCACACCTTCTTAAGCATTACCCTGTATGGACTGACTTGTTAACCCTTAACCCTGGAATAAGTGTTTCCTCGAGTCCTCAAGTAAGAACCGGTTCATCTAAAAAGCATGTTCTAATTCGAATGGTTCATGAAGCTGATGCCTTCATCTAAGCTCTGGCTCACATTTTGCTTTCCTTGTCCATACTCTGGCCACCATTCACTGCCACCCTAATGTACACCAACTTATAACAGAAACATGAGAGGCCTAAGGACTCTATTCTTTCCAGGACAATATTTACTTTGGAAATGCAGTCCAATGTAGATGCAAAATTCCTAACCAGGGTCAGAAGTTTACTTCATGTAAAAGAAAAAATTATTATTAAAACAACCATCATATTATACAATAGCCAAGAAAAATAACTAAAAAAATACCTGAGTTCCATTGCCAGTGTTTCGAAGATGATTATAAAGAAGCTTGGTAGCACCATCCTGAAAAGTTTTTGGTAAAGCTCCTAATAACATTGTAAACTCTGGGGTATTGAGTTCAAACAGGGAAATCAGAACGGACTGTGCTGCCTGAAAAACAAAGGATACAAGAAGTAGATGGACATACTTTGGTTACTTTGTCAAAGCGGACCATTTTCTTTACTAATATTTCTGTTCAATAGCACAAGGCGCTCTCTCCCATAAAAAAGATGTTCTTATATGCTTTAAAATTTCTTTGTTGAAAGGGAATATAAAAATACAACAAATACAAACTAAAAAATCAACAGCAGAAGTTAACTGGACAGTTCCAGGGTTACTGTGTCAATGTACAGTACTGCTTCAGTTCCCTAACAAATGATTACAAGAAGATGGATAAAAATAAGGACACATATCCCTAAGCTATACAAAGCCCATCTAGGGCAGCTTGGTTGTTTAACTTTCATTCTCCCAGTATATGATTCCTAAATTAACTGGCCAAATCTAGTCTTTCAAGCAGCTGATGTAACAAATCTACAATCTGAAATTAATCTAGCTTAATGTTTATGTGAAAAAGGAAAAAACAGCTTCAAGGTAAGAAAACTTAACAAATTTCTTTCCTTCCTCTAAAATAATCAACTGGATTATTAAAAGCCAAACTCTGAAATTCAGATTACACAGAAACTTAACTGAGAGAAGGAAGAAATGGTTCAGGATCATGACTTGTATCCAAATGTATGTATCTTGTTCTGGACCTTTTCCAGCCCCCCTCTATGAAACCCTAAGTGTTCCACGTTTACAGCATGAGAATATACACTACCAAAGGAATGGTTACACCAGTTACATTGCAGTAATGGCATACTGCACAACACAGCCTTGAAAGATGATGTAGCTCTCGACATGAATACATGACGAGGGGTTATCCTGTACTGTTGAAGGAAAACATAAAACAGCTATAAAGTAAGCCCATTTTGTTAAACACAACAAAATATACAATGTGTGGGTGTATACTCTAAATAATGTCAATAGTGCTTAAATAAAGTGATTTGCATTTTGAAACCAAATTTTATGCTCCTGTCTGTCTTTTGGGACCACAACATTGAGAGAACCTCAAGTTAACTGGAGCAAATGAATTAATGATTGTTACGGTATACTTTATTCCATCTAGACTTTATACTGGTGTAGGAGATTCAGCTTTATTTTCCCCTTGGAGACAGAGAGCCCAACTGTTCCCCAAACCATTTACCAATGAGTGTATCCTTTCCTCATGAATTGAGGTGACATACTTATCATGAGCTAATCTCCTATATAAAACCAAGTGTCTCTGGACCCTCCTTTATGTTCCATCAACCTATTTCTGCTTTAAAAAAAAAAAAAGCAGGCTTAAATTGCATGATTTAAGTTACAATAGCTTTAGTATATTATGATGAAGTCCCTTATTTATGTTAGTGTATATTTTAATGTCTTAATTACTAGATACATTTTACATTTATTTAAAAATAATTCTTCAAGTCTTCAATTAAAAGTAATACAGTTACAAATTTTAAAAATCCACAATGTTTTTAGAAGAGGTTTTATTATTCTTAGTTCCCCCTTTCAGCTCTCCAGAGAGTCCTTTGTAATGCTTGCTCTTCTCTGTTAGGCATTCAGAGGTTTATACAATTGTTTCTTGATTTATCAGCTTGAGACACTTTTTAGTGATGTTCTTGGTACAACAGATGAAAACAGGTGCCTTCGTCGGCACTACTTTGCCTACTGTCTTCTCCCTTACAGGACACAGCCAGAGTCCCTTTTCATCACATTCACCAGTGTAATCTTTAAACATATTAATCATATCATATAATTCCCTTACTTAAAAACATGCCAAAGGTTTCTACAGTCACATCAGGATTCTTGTACTCAGAACGTCCCTAATTCTTAATTCTGCTAAAATACAATTTATCTTTTTCCTTTGTTGTATTTCTGGTAGCATTAAAAACTTAAGAATCCATTGACAAATCCAAAATCATGATTTATTCCTGTTTTAAGAGTTTTACAGGTTTGGCTTTTACATTTAAGTCTTTGATGCACTTTGAGTTAATTTCTGGATATGTGTGTGTGCTAAGGACTCAATCCTTCTGCATACAGCTATTTAGTCCCAGGGCACAATTTGTTGAAAAGATTATTATTTAATTATTGAATGGCCTTGGCACCCCTGTTAAAAATCAGTCGGCTACAGAGACATAGGTTTACGCCTGCACTCTCAGTCCGTCCATTAGTCCTTATGTGTGTCCTTACACCAGAACCACACGCTCCTGATTACTGTTGCTTTGTCCTAGGTTTTGAAATCAGGAAGTATAAAGTCCCCCCTACTTTGTTCTCTTTCAAGACTGTTTTGGCTATTATGGGTCCTTGGCAATCCTACATAAATTCTGGAATCACCTTACCAATTTCTACAAAGCCATCTTGGATTTTGACAGGTAGAGTACATTGGATATGTGTATCATTTGGGGGAGTACTGCCAATTAAGTCTTCTGATCCATGAACATGGGATGCTTTTCCACTTATTTAAATTTTAATTTTCTTCAAAATTGTTTCATATTTTCTACTATAAAATTTGTACTTCATTTGTTAAATTTATTCTTAAGTATTTGAGTATTTTAGATCCTATTGTAAATGGAATTATTCTTCATTTCATTTCTTGACTGTTCAGTACAAATATTTAGAAAATAGACATAGGGAGGTTAAGAATAGTATGGGAAATGGAGAAGCCAAAGAACTTACACGTACGACCCATGGACAGGAACTACGGTGGGGAATGCAGGTGGGGGGTGTACAGGGCAGAGGGGAATAAAGGGAAGAAAAAAAATGGGATAGTTGCAATAGCATAATCAATAAAATATATTTACAAATATAAAAAAAGAAATACAATTGATTTTTGTGCACTGATTTTGTATCCTGCAATCCTGTTGAAGTTATTAGTTCTGATAGTTTATTAGTGATTCCTTAGGATTTTCTACATGAGAGCATACCATTTACAAACAAATAATTTTGTTTCTTCCTTTCTGATTTGGATGTCTTTTTTCCTTCTCCAAATTGGCCTAGCTAGCATTCCAGTATAATGTTGAATAGAAATGGTCAAAGCAGACATTCTTGTCTTGTCCTTGATTTTAGGAAGAAAGCATCACCATTAAGTATGAGATTAGCTGTGGATTTTGTAGGTGCCTTTTACTGAACTGAGAAAATTCCCTCTTCTGAAGTTTTTTTAAAATATTTTATTTATTTATTTTTAGAGGGGAAGGGAAGGAGGGAAGGGAAGGGGAGAGGGAGAGAAACATCAATGTGTGGTTGCTTCTCACGCACCCCTTGCTGGGCACCTGGCCTAGAACCCAGGCATCTGCCCTGATTGGGAATCGAACCGCTACACTTTGGTCCACAGGCCTGCGCTCAATCCACTGAGCTACACCAGCCAGGGCTGATGTTGTTTTTAAAATAATCATGAAAAGGTGTTAAATTTTGCCAGATGCTGTTTCTATTGAGATGATCATGTGGTTTTTGTATTTTTACTATTGGTATTGTGTATTACACTAATAAGTTTATGATGGTTAATTCAACCTTGCACTTCTGGAATAAATCTCACTTGGTCATGATGTACAATTCTCCTTTATATCAGGGGTCCCTGACCTCTGGGCCGCAGACCACTACTGATCTGGGCCTGTAAGGAAGCAGGCCACACAGCAGGAGGTGAGCTTGAATGTAATGCGCTTGAATCATTCCGAAACCATCCCTGTGCCCCCTCTGTGTGGAGAAACTGTCTTCCATGAAACTGGCCCCTGGTGCCAAAAAGGTTGGGGACCACTGCTTTATATGTCACAGGATTTGGTTTGCCAGAATTTTGTTGAGGATTAAAAGCATCCATATTCCTAAGAGATACTCATCTATAGTTTTTCTTTTTTTGTGGTATCTTTGTTTGGTTTTGGTATCAAAGTTAAAATGCCTTCATTGAGTGAGTTGGGAGGTGTTCCTTCGAACTCTTCTTTTTTGGGGTAAGAGTTTTGTGAAGAACTGGTATTAATGTTTGATAGAATCCACCAGTGAAGCCATCTAAACCGGGGCTTCTCTTTGTGGACAATTTTTCCCCACCCACTAGGTCAATCTCTAGCTGTTCTATTCGCACGTCTGTTTCTTCTTGAGTCAGTTTGGTAGTTTGTTTCTTTCCAGAAATTTGTCCACTTCATCTAAGTTAACTAATTTACTGGCACAGTACTCCATCACAACCTTTCTTCTTTCCTATAGGGATAGTAGTAATACTCTCTTTCATTTCTAATACAGTAATTTGAGTCTTCTTTCTTTCTTGATTAATCTGGTAAAAGTATGTCAATTCTGTTGGCCTTTTTGGTTTCACTGATTTTTCTCAATTGCTTTAATATTTTCTATTTAATTTATTTCTATTTTAGTCTTGACTATGTCTTTCTTTATGCTTACTTTAAGTGTAGTTTGCTCCTCTTTTTCCAGTGTTGTAGGGTGATAGGTTAGGCTACTGATTTGAGACCTTTCTTCCTTTTTATTATAGGCATTAACAGCTATAAATTACCCTCTAAGCATAATCCCGTAAATTTTGGTATGTCATATCTTCATTTTTATTTACCACAGTGTACTTTCTAATTTTCATTTTGATTTCTTCTTTCATCCACTGGTGATTTAGGAGTATGTTAATTTCCACTCATTTGTGAGTTCCCCAAATTTCTTTCTCTTATTGATTTCTAATTTCATTCCACTGTGATCAAAGGATGTACTTTGTATTATTTTTATCAAAGATTTTCTTAATTAATTTATTCATTTATGTATTTATTTATTTTTAGAGAGAGGGGAAGGGAGGAGAAAGAGAGGGGGAGAAACATCAATGTGTGGTTGTCTCTTGCACGTCCCCCACTGGGGACCTGACCCACAACCCAGGCATGTGCCCCGACTGGGAATCAAACCGGCAACCCTTTGGTTTATAGGCCAGCACTCAATCTACTGAGCCACACCAGCCAGGGCAGTATTATTTTTATCTTTTTAAAAAATCAACTGAGGTTTGTTTCACAGCCTGGCATATGGGCTATCCTAGAGAATGTCCATTTGCACTTGAGAAAAATATGCGTTCTCTGCTGTTGCTGGGTGAAGTGTTCATCATTGGAAATAAAGGTCACAAAATTCATATTCTACATGTCCTTTTGCAGCAAATACTGAAAAAAATGATTTATCAAGGGAGAAAGTAAACAGAGCTTGATATAAGATGTAAGAAATAAATGATTAGGGGTAAACGGAAGTCTCAGGAATATGGTGAAAAGAAAGGAAGGAGCTTCCTAGAAAATAAATTATCTATATTTTTGAGGATATGGAAAATATCAGCCACAGGCATGTGGCAGGGATGTTGAAAATACTGACAGATACCTAAAAACATTAGAAAGGAGTTACATGGGACAGGAGTGAATACATCCAAAGTCAAAATGTAAATCTTTTCCATTGGTGACCAACACCAGTGGAAAGGATGTGGGAATAATATGAGAACACAAAATCCTAATTTACCAAGGTAGATACATAATGACTAAATTCATCAACAGACCAAAAGATAATGCCTACAATTAATAAGTCAAGTGTATGCTCTGATTTGAAATACCTAAGTATAAATACAAGGGGAAAGATTTGGAATACTTTGAATGGTTGTAAGATTAGAGGTTGAGAGGATTATGGCGAGGATAATTTTTTTATCCTAAGTTTGAAATTATATTCATATTAAGTTTAGAAGAGATTTTTTAAAAAGGTCTGCATATCAGTGCTAACTGGTAATGTCCTAAAAAATATTAGCTTCCTTCACTGGTATTCCAAAATGACTGACTTGTTTTTCTAATTTATTTTCTAAACCCTCTATTAAAACATACCTTCCGAACATCAGAACTTTTGGGTTCTGTTGTCCAAGTGATAACCCGAGAGACTGCCAAGCGAGTTTCACTGGAATTTATAAAATCTCCTGGGTCCATCTGTTTGGCCAGAGTTTCTATATATTTAAGGATAGCAACCTTCACCTGCAGAGGTAAGCACAATGAGAGAGGACAATGAGAGATGGTCACCGATACTGAGAACACTTCAAAACAACTAGGTCACTATTTTTTGACAAATAAAAAGGGAAACCACCACAGTAGAGAATTAAACAACCACCTACCTACCAGAGGTACAAGTATATGACAATGTGGACTTTTGTTTTTCACACATAGAACTTTTACGTCCCAGATGTTTCACTGCCCGTGTTTGAACAACTGCTGAAGACTCTCTTAACAAAATTATACACCTCTCCTTGCGTCTGCCTTTAAAGCTTATAGCTGACTCTTGTCTAGACTCCCTGAGAGCCAGTCTTTATCAACTGAGTATAATTGGGCTTTTGGGAAAATGAACCAAAGTACTTTGAAAAGGCATTATATATCGAGTGGGTAATTAAGGTGGGCAATATAGGGTTTTTGTCAAGTATACAGTAAGACTCATAGAGTGAGATCAGGTTCTTTAATAGGTCCACCAAGTGCTAGAACTACCTTCCAAAAGAACTGTCACGAAAAAGTTTTACACAGCTACCACCGGAGAGAAGACAATACTTATTTGTATATGAGTCACATGCAGGTTTAAAAAGTCGTCTTATTCTTCCATGAATTCCTGATGTGTGGCTGCACGGTGGGATGCAGGCTCCAACATCAGCAGGCGGTGGGCACAGCATACTTCTTCCTTAGAATTAGCCCTTTTTATCCTTATAAAAAGCCACAGTTAAATTGTCTCCCTTCTTTCAGGTGTGTGGGGGCAGAAAAATACGTTGAAAATCACTATTTTTAAATTCTGTCTTCAGACATTCTGGGATTTCTGAAGAGCAGTTCTCTAAGACCTCAATGATACACTTTAGAAATGGCACCAGGCAGAGTGCACAGCCCTTAGATACAGAAGATGCCAACACATACTAACTGCTGACTTCCTGATTTCAAAGGAAGGTTTAAATGTATGATTAAGACAGTAAAACTCTGAAAATATACTGCCAAAGATTAAGGTAATCAGTTTTTCGGTGCTCCTTCTTCCCTTGTTATTGACATTAATGTGTCATTTCTCTCACTCAATCCAAAACAAGGTCTTTGGAGAGTTCCAAGCTCATATACAGGAGTAAAATATTAAAATAACTTTCTGATGCTTATGTATTTTCCCTTTTCTGCTTCCAGAAAAACAAACAAACAAGACAGAAGGGATCAAATTACATTCTTCATTTCCTAATGAATGAATTTTAAGAAGTAATTTGTAATCTTATGAAATGGATTGAAAAGAGCCAAGAGCGAACTATCAGCCACCCTTGAGTGAAATGTGCATGGAAAGGGAAGCAGACTTAGCGGCTAGCTGTGCAGGGGCAGGCCCCGCTGAATTAACGGCGGCACCCAAGATCCCCACTTCTTCAAGCCGTATCACTTTCTGTCAGTTGTTAACACCTGGAAGCTGCTGCAGTAAGTTAAAAAAATGAACATCAATGTATTTTGTTTTCAATCTGCCACCATGATTTGCAAGAGGAGATTCAATTTGTGCAGTGTCTTGGTAATTTATATAGGTATGTAAAGTTTTAAAAGGGCTTCAAAAAATAGGTGTTTATTATACCAAATGGGCAAAAATAACCACAGTACACATGTAATCATCTGAAAGTTTCCATTTTAGTAGGGTATTTCAGAGGTTATATACATAGTCTATAATTTTTGTAAGACAAACACGAATTCTTCTTAAGAGAACAAAAAATAATCTAATTGCTAAGGTGTGTATAATTCTATATGTGTGTGAAACCCAGAAAAAGAGGTCAACAAATTACATTAAAAAAATATATATTACTCAAATAAAATCACTCTGTATTATCATTTCTCCTTATCTTATTAATTTCTGATATTTAACCATGATACAATGTGAAAGGTATAAAAATCATACCTAAATCATAACCCTATTTACAGTTTATCAGTTATTATAGATAGTAATAATAAAAAATATAAAGTTCTATATGCCATTATAAATTTAAAATGCCTAGCACAATGCCTTGGACAAAGAATAAGTTCTGCCCTGGCTGGTGTGGCTCAGTGGATTGAGTGCAGGCTTATGAACTAACAGGTCGCAGGTTAGATTCCCTGTCAGGGCACATGTCTGGGCTGCAGGCCAGGTACCCAGCTGGGGTATGGGAAAGGCAAGGGATCACACATTGATGTTTCTCTTCCTCTCTTTCTCCCTTCTGTCCTCCTCTCTCTAAAAAAATAAATAAAACCTTAAAAAATTTTTAAAAAAGGAATGGGTTCTAAAAATATTTCTCAACAATATCAAGTAAATTATTCTCTTCTGCAGGTCGCTTTTCAAAATTAAAAGAGATGGAATCCCCCTCACAAAGCAGCGCTGAAAAAATAACATTATGTTGCGTGTAAGTCAACCCTGGTAAGAAACACAATTGTGATTTTAAGGCAAAATCATATTCAGAAACTTAAACAAAATCAGTCCTGGGCAGTAATGCTTGTGGAAATGTATTTCGTGCAGAACAGAGCAGAAAAATGTAAGGATGGCAAATGTACATATGCTTGTTATTTCCCTGACTTTAAATCTCATTTAACAACACTCACTAAGAAACATTTTTAGTAAAAACTTGAGTTGTTCTTCGTTTATATTGTTTTTCATTTAAATTTAATAATTACTTTTATAACAAATTGGAATCCACCTAGTTTTTGCATAGATTAATTGGAAAATGTGTGCTAATCACAATTGAGGAAGTTAATCCTGATTCTAAATTTTAGGCACACATCAGAAGTACCACATTGAACAAAAGAAAAAATGTGTTACCGTTTCAGTTAAGAATAGCACTGAGATTAAACTTAAAATTTTTTGTTTACTAAAATAAATATAGGCAAAACTGACATTTTGCCCAAAATACGTATTCAGAATCTAAAGTTTTTAAAAAAAGTATTGGGAAATCACAAACATAAAATTAGATAAGACTTTATAGAGCAAGTCTGCATTACGAGCTTAGGGTTAGATGGCCATACTTGTGTTGCCTTCTAAATGTGTACCCCCAGTAAGCTTCTCCAAAGAACAGCCTGGCACTTGAATAACATTTGGGATTAAATTATGTGCATGCTTACAAGGCTTACAAAGGTTAGTAGTTGAACGCAGATGCATACAAACATTATCTGAAACACTGCAGAATTTGTAAAGGGAGTTAAGAAAAGAAATAATGCAGATTAAAACAAAAACAAAAAAACCTTGGAGCTCCAAAAGGAGTGAAGCTGGTCCCGAAGTGCTGGCTTGGCTGTCTGAAAGTTTATAAAAACAAAATCCACTGATTGAATAGCTTCTCACGTGACAGACACACATAAATTAACATAACCTTTTTAAGAAAACACTTAAATTCCTTAGAATGGCTTCAAAAGACTTCAAAGTTTTACCTTCAAACTTGGTGTTTGAGTCTGATCAACTGTAAATCTCATTAAAATATTGAACTGAAGATCATTTGGAAAAGATTCTCTAAAATGAGGGGAAAAGAGCAAAACAAAATAAAAATTAACACCAAGTAAGCATTTAGCAAACTTAACAGAAAATTATGCTTAATACCAAAACATAATGTCATTTAAAAAGTATACATGAAGTGAAAGTATCTGTATGTGGTATAGACTTTGTAATACAAATACACAATAAAAGCTACTCCCAGAAAAATCTGAACATTTGTATTTATATCCTGTAGGGGGTTAAAAAGCAACATTATAGTAAATAATGGTCTGTTTTGCCTCAACTATGCATTTAATCAAAAAACTATATTCAGGCCCTGGCTGGGTGGCCTCAGTGGTTGGAGTGTCATCCCACACACCAAAAGGCTGCGGGTTCGATTTTCCGTCAGGGCACGTTACGTAGGTTGTGAGTCCGATTCCAGGTCAGGGCATGTACAAGAGGCAATCAAACAATACTTCTGTCTCCCAACACCTGCCTCCCTCCCTCTCTCAAATCATATTCAGAAAATGTACAACATTACCAGAGATGTTTCTCCACACCTAATACCTAAATTCTATACTCATCTTCAATTTCGTTAATGGGTAGGATATTTGAAATAATTCACTTTAACCTTCTATACAAGAAAGTAAAAATGTATCATTGGTTCAAAATCTTTTTTTAAAAAAGATTTTAGTTATTTAATTTTTTAGAGAGAGGGGAAGGGAAGGAGAAGGGGAGACAGAGAGAAACACCAGTGTGCCTTCAACCAGGGACCCTGGCCCACAACCAAGGCATGTGCCCTGACTGGGAATTGAACCTGTGACTTTTCATTTTGCAGGATGATGCCTAATGTACTCAGCCACAGCAGTCAGGGCCAAAATTGTATTTAAAAAAATTTTAAATATTTCAATGCATAATAAAATATTTTCTTTAAATTTAGAAAATATTTGATTTTTACATTAAATTGAATAAAATTTTTAACTCGACTCAGCAGATATATCTTAATTATGATAAAAAAATAATGCCACCTTAAATTAATCCACAAATGTTAATGAAACTTTTATAAAAGAAAGCAGTATTTGATCTAAGGACTGGTGTTGCATGAAATGTAGCATGTGAATGGGCATCATTAACAATTTTAAAATGGAGTCTATGCAATTCAAATAGTTTGAAAAGACTCAGATCTCTGAACTTCTAACACGGAAACTAACTTTTCCCGATTATTATCAGTTAAACTTGAAATGTATGAGAAAATTACCTTGTAACATCAAGGGCTTTCTGAACTTTTGCCTGAACAGACCCAAGCAAATCAGCACCCATTTTTTTAAGTAGCTGTGTCAGCAGTACAAACAACCAATCCTGAAGATCGTCTTTGTGGACTTGTATGAAGTCCACTAAAGTCTCCAAAAACATGCTGAACACCTACAGTTGATAAACAGGGGAGGGGAGAAAAAGGAGGAAATATTCACCTTCATGATCAATTCAAACTGAAGTAGAAAGGAATATAGGAATCAGAGGCACAGCGATTGGCAGCCAAGCAGAAAAATAATCTCTCTTGCCTTTCATTGGACTCTGTGATACAAGAGTACATTTGAATGTTATCCAACTTCTGCTGAAGTTCGACAATTAGCTATTCCATGCAGCATCACTTGGTAAAGAAACGTTGGCCATAATGACTGGCACACCTACAGCTTAAACTGGTTAAACTGAAATCCATTTCATCTGAAATTTAGGACAAGGAACTACCTACAGGTTTCACTGGTGCTCAGCACTGTGGCACTGAGGTGATCAGAAGATGACTCTGCTGACAGCTACCTTGAAGTGTAAGACCACTCCGACATAAAGGGCTAGACGGAAGCTCCTTAGATTTCTCAAAATGTCAGTTGTCACATATTTTTTTGCTATAAGATATACTGTTTACTAAAACTGCCCCAAAAGTAACTTTAAATGATTTGGGATAATGATAACTGTAACTAAAATAAAATAAATTCAGAATACAAATTTACATCTAAATTTCAATGATTTCTAAAATGACCTAGATGGCATGCTATTAGCCTCCATTTCAACTGATGAGTTTTATACTTGGTTCCAAAATCCATTAATTTAAAAAATGTTGTAAGATAAAAAACATTTAAGGGAAGGGATGCTAACATTCAT
>VMDR010028886.1:0-12966 GCA_007922815.1 Macrotus californicus | reverse complement strand
TAAAAATATAAGATCCCCATCCTTAATGAGCTTGCAGTCAATGCAGTTTCCAGTATGTAAGTTAATTTTCACAATTATTCCTTGAGGCAAGGCAGGGAGTTTCAACTGGTGTGCTGCAAGAATTTTCAAAACATGCCATACCTAACTATTTAGTCAGGGGCACTGATTTCTTTTCCCCTTATATTGTCAAATAAAAAAATGACAGCAGCCAACACAACAATAGCTATCCAGTGTGAATGAATCAAAATTATACCTATTGGCAAAAACTATATTTTTTGGCGTGCTGCAGAATTTTAGTAATTATTTTATGTACACCATGAGATGAAAAAAGTTGAAAATTGCTGCCATAAGGAAGGGAGATTTAAGATTTCATTGTTTTCATCTTAAATGTCCTGAAAGACTGAGACTTCCCACCGGTTGTCCAGCTGGGCACACGCAAGACAGGCTGGGAACTCAGGCTCCTGGTTTTTTCTCAGCCCACATTTCACCTGACATTATTCACTTGACATTCACACATCCAAACACTGCTATTTTAGGGTTTTACAAATTTACATTTTTAAGTAAATTGTGTATTAAAAGAAAACTAATGATAACAATTTAACGCTCTATTTAAATATTTCTCCTTGGGCTCCCAGTCCTTCTCTTAGTTTTCACACCTCGCTAACAGCTGAACTTAGAGGATGTGCATGAAGAAGGACTGAATTTATTTTTAAAGTCTTTCTACAAGTCTTGCTGTGGTTGGCACATTTTTACTTTTCCTTCACACATCCAGGTAGCCTTGCAAGAATCTTGTTTGACTGTCAAGAAACTTTAAACAGGCAGATAATTTATTAAACAATACGGGTAAGTTTCATTTTCTCATAAAAGTTTTTTGTCTTGTTTTGGCTTTTAACTCTGACAGTTAGGTGGAAATATAAAAATTTTTCCAGTATGAAAGAAACCAAAGGGACATGCCAGGAATGCACTTAAACATCTGTACTATTGGCATGCTTCATATCTATTTACAAAGATTATATTAGAATTACAAGAATACAGCCATATTCCCCTTTACAAAGTAGATTAATACCCCTAAATTCAACCAGTAAAATTGTACTCTGCAAAAGAATTCAGGGTAAGAGAAAAGAAGGGCCCGTGTTAAGGTATTTCTACACTTGGCATATTCAAAATTTAAAAAAAGAAAAAAGCATAAAGATTGAGTTTGGCCAGGAATCTAGGGTATTGTCAGGAAAACTCTGCTATCTGAACAGGCTATAATTAGTAGCAAGTGGGAGTCAGAAGAGTGTTGAAAATCAGGGACAGAGAAGAATTGACGGTTGCCTGTGTGTTTCTCTCTCTCTCTCTCTCTCTCTCTCTCTTTAAAGACTCCCCCACTCTTTTCCTCTCTCCCTTTCTCTCTCCCTTCGTCCCCCTTCCTCCCCCTCTCTCCCCCTCTCTCCCTCTCCACCCCATGACCTCACCCTGTGCTCTCTGGCATGCCTTGTATGCTCCAAGGCCTGTAAGTAATATACTGCCCCCCTACAAGTTTCCTAATTGTTAGTGCTGAAGGGCATCTTGTAATCATAATGAGAACCACCGGAGTCCGTTGTAACACTGGTTTATAAAAGGGAGATGTCTACAGGATGTTTAACAAGTCCCAGGTAAATGCCCCCAGGCATTTCTAGCCCACAGCATTACCATCAATAGATGAGACTCACACAAGACAGTAATGTGCTGTTCTACATTGTAACAGTTACAAAGTCACTAGGTGATAGGAATTTGCAGTTCCTTGTTGATCAAAACACCCTTGTGTGGAATATATTAAGTATTAAAGATGGAAGCTTAAGGATTAAAAAAACGATGCTCCTTTCAATTAAAATTTATTATACATAGGTAGATGGGGAGAGGGTACCTTTGTTCATTGGGTAGATTCTTTGGGGAATAAAGCAGAAGGAAGTTGGATGGGGAATTTGGCTATCCAGTAACTGGATTCACAGGTAACGTCAATAAATGTGTCAGCGGTAGTGAACACCAGGAAATTCAGCTAAAACAAGGCAATCGTTACAGTTTTCAGTAGGCAAGCAAGGTCAGGGGCTCAGTGGCCATGTAGGGAGATTCAAGCTGTACTAGGAAGTTAATGAATAGTACTAGAGAGCCAGGTAATAATGTTTTTTCAGCCACAAGGTTAGTTCTTTCTTTTTAACTATTTTTAATACATAAAATATGCCATAGTACAAAATTCAAAAGGTGCAGGATAGTACAGTGTAAAAAGTAAATCAGCCTCCTACCCCATACCACAATCCACAGTCCCCTTGCCCAGGGACAACCATTATTGAATCTCTTATATAGTCTTAGAGAAATCAATGCACAATGTGCAAGTGGCAGTCTAATATACACACTTGCTTTTTTTCACATTGATATACAATTTTTATATCATTTTAATGCTTGTATGTAGTATTGCAATGCCTGAAGGGAGGGTACTTTAATCGATTCCCTACTGTAAGACATTTGGGTCACTTATGTAGTATTGCAATGCCTGAAGGGAGGGTACTTTAATCGATTCCCTACTGTAAGACATTTGGGTCACTTATGTAGTATTGCAATGCCTGAAGGGAGGGTACTTTAATCGATTCCCTACTGTAAGACACTTAGGTCACTTTCAGTCTTCTGCTATTCTGACAGTGAGAGTCAGTAACCTTATATGGGCATCATTTCACACTGGAATAATCACAATAAAAGGACAAATTCCTAATAGTGGGATTGCGACCAATGGGTTTGCTCATTTAAAAAAATATTTTAATTGTGGAAAATACACATATTATAAAATATACCATCTTAACTATTTTTAAGCATACAGTTCAGTGGCATTAGGTATATTTACATTGTTGTGTGACCAACACCCAGAACGTATCACACCGCAAAACTGAAACTCTGTTCCCGTTAAACGACAACTCCCCGTTTCCCCTCCTCCCAGCTTCTGGCAACCACCATTCTGCTTTCCGTTTCTACGAATTTACTCTAGATACATCATGTAAGTGGAATATTAGAGTATCTGTCTTGTTGTAACTAGCCTATTTTACTTAGCAAAATATCTTCACAGTCCCTACATGTTGTAGCATGTGACAGTGTTTCCTTCCTTTTCAGGGCTGAATAATATTCCATTAGATTAGGGATGTCAAACTCATGTTCACTGGGGACCACATCAGCCTTGCAGTTGCTTTCAAGGGGCCGAATGTAACTTTAGGACTGTATAAGTGTAGCTACTCCTTAACTAAGGGCAAGGAGCTCGGCACTGCAGCTGGGTAGAAACAAGGTACCAGGCTGGATAAAACAAGGTGGAGGGCCAGATTCAGCCCCCTTGTGTTTGCCACCTGTGCATTAAATGTTTGTACCACATTTTGTTTACCTATTCATTTATCAATGATGCTTGGGTTGCTTTCATCTCTTGGCTGTTATAAATAATGCTGCTATGAACATGGTGTACAAATATCTATTTAAGATCCTACTTTCAATTATTTTGAATATATACCCAGAAGTGGAATCACTGTAGCACGTGCATTTTGACATTTTTTTTATTGTCAAGGTGCTCTCCATAGTAACGTATGTTCTCATCAACAATAAGTGAATATCTCTTTACTCATACCAACACTATGCTGTCTAACTTTTTGATCTTTGTCATTATGATGGGGGAAAACATATATCATCAGAGTCTTTATTTACATTTATCTTAAAATGAGTGGAGCAGAGCTTCTTTTTATATGTTTAAGACTGTTTTAAAATGCGGTGACTTAGTAGAAAATGTGAGGTACAGGAAAAGCAACTGATCAGGAGACAATCACCATTGAAAGGATAGTTTATTACTCATAGTTCCTAAGAGAAAGGGGCATGAATGACACAGGGATCAACACAGGGAAGCACTGGGTCGGTCAGGAGGCAGAGGGAGAGGGAGAAATTGTGAGCAAGAGCCTTTACTATGGTTTCCTTGGGAAGGAATCAGTGAAGCAGGGTAAGCAGGCCTAGGACTGGCTAGTTTGAATAATTTCAGCTGGCTCTGGGGCATAGGAGATATCCCTAGTTATTTGGTTCTGGGCACTAGTGTAATTAGGTGAAGTGTATAGTGGCCTGAGTGTAAGAACCTTATGAAGGCGATGGTTAAAGAGTGTGGACTCTGGATTGGTTGCTTTGTATTTGAAAAACATGCCCCTGGTTTAAGACTTCACTCAATGAGGGGGGAGGGGGTTGGGAGACCAATGAGAAAGCAGGAAGCCAAGGCAAGGTGACTCAGACATATTATCAGGCTGTCCAGAACAAGGTGTATCCTGCATAAGCACGTATGGCAGATGGTAAAGCAGCAACTTTATAGAAACTAAAAGCATGGTTAATACAAAGACCCATTTGTACTTCCTTTTTTGTGAATTCTGTTCACATTTTTTTTCCATTTTTCTATTGTACAGTTTTTTTACTTATAGATTAATAGAAACTCTTTATACTTGTAGAAGGTAGGCCTTTGTGTATAATATGCATTGCAAAAATGTTTCTTCTCTCAGTTTGTTGGATTTCGAGGGTTTTTTTCTCCAGGTGGGAATTTTTGTATGTGCTTTTCTTTTATAGCTTAAGGATTTTGTGTCACACTTAAAAAGACCTTTGTTACTACTTTGAGATGATAATTTGCTTCCTGTTTTCTCCTAGTACATTGATAGCTTGAGTCATCATATTTTAACCTTTGTTCCATCACCATGTCTATTTGTGTAAGGGGAAACAGAAAGTAGGTGCCAGCAACAAGCTTAGAACTTAATGGCAATCCGTTACCCTCTGAGGTAAAAGTTCTTTACATATTCCCACCATATGCCTACCTGGTTGGAATCCAACAGGGTCACCTGTGTGGCATCAGAGATGTGAAGTAAGGGGTGTCAATGTAAGAAACATCCAAGCCTGTAAGAATTTTTATGAATTTATTTGAGTCACACTGACAATTGCTGGGAAGCAAAATTTCAAAGGATTAAGAAAATGCTCCAGAAAATGGCGGTTTGCACCTTATTTTATACAGTACAATTAAAACAGAAGAGGTTCGTGGGTTACATGAAATCCATTGATGACAGATTAGGGAGGTGGGAGGAAGCTAACCAGGAAACTTCTGGGACTGGATCAAAAGTAAAATAATAGACATATACTTCTTTTCAAATTAAGAAGACAGGAATAATGCAGTTTGTAAAAACTATGTCTAAGAATGGACAGGCTCAAAATATCTTAAATCTTAATAGTTTGAAATGAAAAATCTTTGGCCAATGGTGAGGGAGAAGTTCAGTAAAAATGGATTTTAGTTCTAGCTCTGCATGTACTAACCATGCAGCCTTCAGCAAGTCATTTAAGTTCTCTGAGCCTACTTTACCCTAATAGTGCATTTCTTAGCTGTTGATCCTTCAGGGGTACCTCACTGCCTGCTGTAGTGGTTTTCACTCTCTTTTTAAAACTACCTTTACCACCTTTTCCAGTGGAATTCTTACACAGAATCACAATATGTAAAACAGATTTGGATGTGGTGGATGTAGAGGTGAAGGATGCGGAGGTAAAGGTCCCCTTTTCTCACCCCTTCACATCTACTATCACCACCAGCATCAGTGCCCCAAATCCCCTGAGCACACTGGGGAAAACTCATGCTCCATACAGATATTATTTGGACTGAGTAAAACTGATCCATCTCCCCCACCTTCATACCCATCTCAGCACAGCCAAAACACAGATCTGCCTCCAGAAAGCCTTGAAAAGCAGTTTGACTGTATTGAAGTTTCCTTCAGGAACAGAAGAGGGAGTTCCACAGCATCTTATATAGCAAAACTTCCAAAAATTCCTCATCACAGAAGATGCTTCTCCCATACCCCTTTTGATCCCCTCTTTAAAAACTCCTCCAGAAAGTTATTTTCTCATCCTCAGCCTGGTTTTTCCCCCTCTGTATTTCCATCCATCTTCTCCTTGATATCTTTGACTATTTCATTATTTTGTAAGTCATCAGAGTTCCTTCCAGTTTTCCTTCCCACCCAGCATCCTTTCATCACTTCACAGGCCCAGGCACAGAACTGAGCAATCAATAGGAGGCAGGGGAGATTGCAGATACTTAGATTTGAATTTTCCTTGTCCTTTCATGTGGATTAAATGTCACCTCTTTGACCTTACAGTCAAATCCTTCTACTCTAGTCTGACTCACCAGTCCTTTCTTCCTTTTGATACTGTCCCCTGCCACATACCCCTGCTCCAGCTAAATTTGACCTGCTGCTCTTTTCCTAACTAGATTCTGATTTTCCAACCTGCTGATGCCTTTGCTCAGCCTGTACCCAGGTCAGGAGTGCTCTCTGCCATATTTCTGTGCTTCAGAATTCTACCCATCCTCAAGGACAGTTCAGATCCCACCTTTCACTTAAAGCATCGCACTTCTTGACAGTGTGACCACTTCCCTTTCTATAACCTTGTGTTGTGCTTATATATACCTTATGCCACTTATTATTTTCTTTCCTGTTTTTTTTAAGCTAATTGATAGTAGCCTTAGGAACATTGAAAGAAGGAAGCCTATTGTATTCTTGATATTCCTAGTGAACTTTTAGCTCACTGTCACATATGTGGCCATGCCATTTTCAAAGGAATGATGTACATGGTAATTAGTGAAGCCTTCCACCAAATAATCACATTACTGAATCACTATTTTACAAGGCAAACTTGAAAAGGAGCAGTTTCTTCTGAATTTCTGAATGTATTTTCCACATCAAGTCCACCTACATTTTCAGATATTTAAATGTTTAATGTTAGAAATGTCATACCACATTGGAACCATCATGCATCTCTTCCAGTTTTATTTTTGCTGGCTGAGCTCCCAAAGGAATGTGCAATGGGGAAGCAATAACTTTCAAATAATTTTGAACACAAAACAAAACATTTTCTTTAAGTCAAATTGAAGGTGAAGTTCCAAGATATAAAATGACAATAGAACTACTCTAGGTGAACAGTGTTTCGTGCATCATACATGGTCCTGGCTTTTTTTATATTTGTGAAACATGTCTGCAGAACTTTAGGGTCCCTGGGGACACAGTTGAGGACTCTGTACTCTAGCAGTTCAGCATGTTAAACACCAATACTGTATTCATCATAAAAGTATCAATGTTCCTGTCCAACTTCTACACCTGTCCATGATATCAGAGCTTCTCTAGATTTCTAATTGTTGGTTCAATCAGATAAAGACAAAATTTTGTTATAGAATAGAAATTTAAAAACCCTCACTGACATCATTTGTAAATTATATTCATATTTTAAAGGAATTGTTTTAGTCTGGCAGGTGTGGTTCAGTTGGTTGGGTGTCATCTTGCAAACCGAAATGTTGATGGTTCGATTCCCAGTCAGGGTACATGCCTGGGTTGTGGGTTCAGGGGCACTTGCAAGAAGCAACTAATTGATGTTTCTCTCTCATATCGATGTTTCTCTCCCTCTCTCCTTCTCTTCTCCTCTGCCTAGAATCAATTTTAAAAATTTTAATTGTTTTATGTAACAAATTTAAAAAAGAACTATGATGTTTACTGGAGAAATTTTTCAGCCTCCAAAGAATTTACAAAGTCCTTTGAACTTAAGCAGTATGTTTCCATCTGTGATTCTGCCACATAACCATGGTAGTGAAATAGTGTTTGGTGAGCATAGGAACTTGTTAGCCTTTCTTAGCAGTTATAAATTCTGACTTAACTGCAGAAAGAAAATAATTTTTAACCACTAGGTTAAGTAAGGACATTAAAACACTTGGAAAATATATTAATTTTTGAAATACCTCCTGACAACAGAACATTATGTAATTGTTTTGATAAGATACAGAAAAAAAGATATTTCACCCTAAGCTGAGATTTAATGGAATCATTTAGCATTTACAGATTTACAAAGAAAGTCAGAACAGAGGTGATACTAAGATTTGCTTTGTGTGTACTTCACTGTGAAATTACCCTGGGTAATTTATCAGGGAAAATTAGCTCACTTCATGGGAAACAAACCAGAAAAAGCAGGAAAGCTGAAAATGGATAATGGTCCACATGTGATAAACAGTTTGTAGATAATAGATTTGTTTGAGTTTTTTCAGGGAAGACTTTAGCGAGTTGAAACATTACCTCCTACTGAAGCATTAATCACATCAAACAGAAATAACATTGCACATGCTCCCAGGAGAGTGTCCAGCAAGTTGACACTAAGTGACAGCTGCTTATCATTAAGTATTTAGAAGCATGAATCTCTAGACAAAAATTAAAACAGGTTACTTACTTAACTGAAAAGAGTATGATACTAGCATTACTGAGTGGGGAAAAAATGTAAGCAGCTAGTTTTGTGGACCCTTCCTTTATAAACTTTCACAACATAAGCACAAATCATTTGCTTCTTGTGGAAGACGAGAAAAACCAACTTCCAGAGATAAAAGCTCAACCAATTTTCAGATCCAGGTGCTGAATTTTTGTATGAGGCCTTTGTAATAGAGAGGCAGTTTATCTTAAGCCATGTCATCCTTAATTACTCAGAAACAATTTTGAATGCTAGAGATTAAACTCAGATTTTGATAGTTTAGAAAGTTATTGTGTGGAAAAAATCTTACTTAAAATACTTTGATAAGTATATAGCACCATGTTATGTAAATTCTAGGCAGGTAACAAATCTTTATTGGATTAAAATAATAACTATAAATATAGTATCAGTATTTTAAGGGGCTAAGGTGAAAAAGGCTGTTTATTTTAAAATGTGATTTTTCTGACTTCAAAAGAAGAGCGTATATTCTCAGAGGCATAAAGTAGACTTTTTCTGAAGATGCCTAATAAAATAATATAGATCTTTTCGAGAGACCATGTGATGTTCGGGAAGATGCTGATCACAAGTTAGCTAGCTTATAGTTTTAATTTTGGTTTATCTTTGGGACTCAGTGAGCAAAGGTGCAGAGGCAAAATTGAATATGGGCATGGGGACAGCAGGCTGCTGACCTGACAGAGAAGTTGACAAGGAGTAGAAAGAGCAAATTGGAAGGAGCCAGTCCACCCTGGCTGGTGTAGCTCAATGAATTGAGTGCAGGCCTGTGAGCCAAAGGGTTGCCAGTTTGATTCCCAGTCAGGGCCCATGCCTGAGTTGTGGGCCAGGCCCCCAGTAGGGGGTGCTCGAGAGGCAACCACACATTGATGTTTTTCTCTCTATCTCTCCTTCCCTTTCCCTCTCTCTAAAAAGTAAATAAATACAATCTTAAAAAAAAAAAAAAAGTCATTCCATGCAGTTGTGGAGGACAGGAGAAGCAGTAAAGAAGGAACCTTTCAAAGAACGACAGCAGCATTAATAGCATAGAATTTGTTATAGGGGACTTAAGGAGACTATCTAAAGTTCTATTTTATTTTAATATATTTTAGAAACTTAAAATAAGCTAACTATTAGCCATGGTGGTTTTTGTTGTATTGACTTTTGACTACATGTAAGAGCTACATATCCATTTTTTCCCTATGGGCAGGTTTTCTTGCATGTTATAGCATAATTGTTACACATAGCATTTTTAGCATGTATGTGCATCATATATGTATATGTGTTTTGTGGTGTGTGTGTGTGTGTATCACAAGGAAAACTTACCCATATGAAAAAAAATACACTCATTTCCACCTGTAGGTGGACCCAACATTAATTGAATATTGCCAGTCAGATTCATTTATAGCCATTCCATTATTACTACTTTGAAAGCTATTAGAAATATTAGATTTAGGTTACCTCTAACTTGGATAACTTTTGGAAAGTATTTGTGAATGGGACAAGGTTTAAGATCATTAATGTCTCTCAAATAAAGAGAAAAGGAGTAAGAAATGTCTTGCTTACCTTGTGCCCTTATAATTTAAAATGAGCATACATGATTCCTCACACTTAGGCATTATGCTGTTAACAAAGAAAGTTTTTTGGTCTGTGGCCTAGTTTATATTTCTTTTGCTATATACATGTATACACACACTGTATCCTTCATGACAACATTCCAACTCCACAAGGTGGTGTCTCTGAAAAGATGCAATAGGTCATTGCCTCCTTCCTTCACTGTGAAGTGACTGCTTAGGTCTAAAGCAGTGATTTGTAGAATATGATTGTAGAATACCATAATGACTTTTAAGATATCTAGTAACTCAATAAAATAGTTGCTGACAGAAGCAAGAAAAAGCACATCCAAATCTAAAATAATCTAGTGAAAGTATCTGTTCCAGTGGGAATAAGTCTGCCCTCTCCATTAGGAAGCAGCCTGGGGACCTCTCAAATGACATAGTGACAGGGTGGGTAGATGGAATGCAACTGTGCTGGTTCCTCCATAACTCCAACTCCGTCTGTGTAAGTCTGCTCCATGTACATTATTTACGAGGTTATCTCGTCTAGCCCCATGGTTTCATTACCATCTATATTCTAGCAACTTTCAAATGTTTTTTTGTACCCTAGAGTCTTCCCTGAGTGTCACACTAATATTCAAATGCCATCCACTTGAATGTCTTATAGATATTTGAACTCAGAATGTTCAAAACTGTTGATTCCCACACCTAACCCTCCACACACTTTCCAAACAGGCTCCTCCGACATCTCAGTTAACAGCAGCTCCATTCTTTTAAGTTGCTCAGGCTAACATCCTGTAGTTTTTGATGATATCTCCAATGTTTTCACTGTCCACCTTTGGTCTTTGATTAGAAAATTTTGTCAACTTTACCTTATTAAAGAGTCACTTTGCTGCAACCACCACAATGCATGCTTTCATCATCTGTCTTCAAGATTATTGCAAACACCATCAAACTGGTGCTTACCAGTTTGTCTCCCAACAGTCTTCTCCACTCAAGAAAAAGAGGGATCCTTTTAAAACTGAAAGATACTACATACTTCCTCTGACCAAAACCCTATGTCTCTTACTTACCCAGAGAAAAGGAAAATCCTTACTTGTGACTTAAAAGGCTATATCTGGCAGCCTCCACCACACCCCTTATTTAACTTCAACTTCCTAAGCCATCTCTGATCTCATGTCCTAAATCTCCATCTCATACTGTCTGCTTTTTCTACCTGGGACTCCATACTGACCCAAACATATACCAAGCACCTTTGCATCTGATACTCTCTTTGCTTAGAACATTCTTCTCCCAGATATCTGCCTGGCTTGTTCTCTCATACCTTTAAGTCTTTGTTCAAATGTCACCTCCTAAGAGAGATTTCCCCAGACCACCTATATAAAATAGCACCCTTCCTCTGATACTCATTATCTCCCTTATCCTGCTTAATTTTTATGGCATTTATCATATATTGTTTATTTATTCATCTCCCCTAATAAAATATAAACTTCCCAAGTTTACAGTTTTTGTCTGTTTTGGTTACTGATATATCTTTGTTTTCCTTCCTATAAGATTGTGTATCACATGGTATACATCCAGTAAATAATTTTTTAATGAATTATAGCTACATCCACTCTAACATTTCTATTTCCATAAGTCTTTTAGTTCTAGACATTTCTGGCTTCTCAGCTTTAGTTAGTATAGCTGCTGTTGAATCTAGGTTTGTGCTAACTAATCAAGCAAGCTATTAGAACCAAACACATCTGCTCAAGCCAGCCCATTAAATTAAGAATTTCAGGACCAAATCAAAATTACTACTAGACTATAGAACAGCAATCATTCAGAACCATAAGAAACTGAGCTGAATAGAAGTCCTACAACCATGGAATTAAAGAAAAAGCCACATCAGGACTTGTAGGAGGGGTGGAGATACAGAATGGGATGGTCCCATAACCATGTGCGGTGGACAAAAATCAGGAGGAATATCAGAGGAATGAGAGGTCCTAGTCCCACACCAGGTCCCCCAGCCCAGGTTTCCAGTACCAGGAAGATAAATCACCATAACCACTGGTTGTAAAAGCCAGCGGGGATTTAGGTGATGGGAGACAGAAACTGCTGGTATCCCAGGCAGTTTCTCTTAAACAACCTCTGCACAGAATTACTCAGACTTACTCCCTCTGAGTTCCAGCACCAGGGCAGCAGATTGAAAGGGATCAGAGACATACAGGGAAAACCTGAATTATCCAGCATCGGGGCGAGAGGTGGGGGGCAAGAAAGAAGTGCTGGCCGAGGCCATTGTTCCATTCTGAGCCCTACCCCCACCGAGCCAGAAGGCATGTGCTATGTCTAGGACTCCATCAACCTTGGCCATATGGTTTGCCTCACCCTGGTGATTCTCTGAGACCCTGCCCCATCCAACTTCCAAGCCCACCAAGGCTGTTTCCAGTGGATTTTCCAAATGAATGGCTTGTCTTGGCCCATGTTTCTATTTTCCTAAATTCTCTCAAACAAGCAGCACTGGCTTCAGCAAGCCCTGTACCTCTCCCTAAGTCACCCAAGGCCAGGCACTAGTAGCAGCTGGCCTTGGTTCACAGCTTGGCCTCTCTTGGGCACATCCAAGCCCAGCACAAATAACAGCCATCTGCGGATCACTTTGTAGTTTTTGCTGAATGGCCCCAAAGAGAACACAGACAGAAGCTGACCTTGGATGTGACAACAGCAATCAAGGCTCAACTACAAGAGGAGGGTGTACACAGCCCACATAGTGGGTAAACCTTGAGTAACCAGCTTGAGTAATAGGGGAGGCTGTGTCACTGGACCCTAAAAGACATCTGCTACATTCAACCGCTCTGTCAAGCCTGGGAGACATAATAGCTCTACCTGATACATAGAAACAAACACAGGGAGGTTGCCAAAATGAAGAGACAAAGAAACATGGCCCAAATGGAAGAACAGAACAAAACTCCAGAAAAAGAAATAAACAAAATGGAGAAAGGCAATCTATCATATGCAGGGTTCAAAACATTGGTTACAAGGATGTTCAAGGAACTTAGTGAGGACCTCAACATAAAAAAGAGCCAGTCAGCGGATCCGGGAAAGGCGCAGCTGGCCGGGAGAGGTAGCGGCTGCGGCCCGGGCGTCCCACTCCCTCGTGAGGATAAAC
>VMDR010028885.1:0-12967 GCA_007922815.1 Macrotus californicus | reverse complement strand
TATGTGTCTGTTCTTATGCCAGTACCAGACTGTTTTCATTACAGTGGCCTTGTAGTATAGTTTGATATTAAATATTGTGATCTACTTTGTCATTCTTTCTGAAGATTGATGACACTATTTAGGGTTATTTTTGGTTTCATATAAAGTTTTGAAATATTTGTTCTAAAACTGTGAAATATGTTGTTGGTATTTTAATAGATATTGTGTTGAATCTATAGATTGCTTTGGGTAGTATGGACATTTTAATGATGTTGATTCTTCCAATCCATGAACATGGTATATGCTTCCATTTTTATCTTTCTTAATTGCTTTCTTCAGTGTTCTGTAGTTTTCCAAGTACAGGTCTTTTTCCTTCTTGGTTAAGATTATTCCTAGGTACTTTATTTTTCTTGTTGCTATAGTAAATGGGATATTTTTCCTAGTTTCTGATTCTGATATTTCATTGCTGGTGTACAGAAAGGCCTCAGATTGCTGAATATTGAGTTTGTATCCTGTTATTTTGCCAGATTCTACTCATTAGGTCGAGAAGGTTTTTGGAGGAGCCTATATGATTATCTATGTACACTATCATGTCATCTGCAAATGATGACAGTTTTACTGCCTGAAAAAAATTGTTATGCTTTCTAATTATTTTCTACAGCTAGTCAATGTTGTATGGGGGAAATGACAAATCATGTACTTCTAAAACAAATTCAAAGAAACATTAATTCTTTCTGAGAGTTTATGGCATAGATTCCCAACTTTTTGCCAGTTTGAGTTGCCTTTTTAAAGTCTCATTA
The DNA here is from genome assembly GCA_007922815.1 of Macrotus californicus. Classification (NCBI taxonomy): domain Eukaryota; kingdom Metazoa; phylum Chordata; class Mammalia; order Chiroptera; family Phyllostomidae; genus Macrotus; species Macrotus californicus. Next base: position 12,188 of record VMDR010028885.1, on the reverse strand, counting down.
GCCACTGAAATTTTTCCAAAACTGCATGACACCTAACATAATAGCATCTTGGCTGCATACTCTTTTCTGTACCTTTCAATGTTTCTTGCAACAAGGGTCATAATTTTTATTACTTAGCTGGAATATTTATAATTGGATAAATGCATGCCATATAAAACAAAACTTTGTCCAAATTACATTGCTCATTTTTTTCCTGCAAGAGACCTTCTTTTCTTTATTTTTTCATCCAACCCTTCCATAATTTTTACTTTTTTGTTTATCATATCTTATATTTACTCAATGAGCACCTTTCATTTAACTAATTCCAAGAGTTTTAAAATATTGAAAAGTAAAACAGAGACAAAAAGTTCAAATGACTGTAAGTCATGAGAGATTAATTCCCCTAAATCCATGGAGGAATTATGAACTTTACCCCTATGATATCAAACAGACTTCCTGAATACTGACTCTAACTCATTCTTTACCCACCTCCTCCCCTTAACGTTTGTAAGTATGCCTAACAAGCCTAAAGTCATCTTAATTACTAAATTTTAAATCGTATTTGCAGTTTGTGTTTCTTTTAATTTTTCTGATTTTCTTAATTCTATGTGACTCACCTGTCTACTTAATTTTACTTTTGCTTTTTTGAGTTTTGACCTATTTCTTGTCTATAATTAACTTTAGTTTTAATTTTTTTAAGATTGTATTTGTTGATTTTTAGAGAGGGCAAACAAGGGAGAAAAGACAGGGAGAGAAACATCAATGTGTGGTTGCCTCTTGTATGATGCCTACTGGGAACCTGACCTACAACCCAGGCATGTGCTCTAGACTGGGAATCAAACAAAGCTCTAGATTGGGAATGAAACCAGTGACCCTTTGGCTCGCAGGCTGGCAACCCACTGAGCCACACCAGCCAGGATGTAGTTTTTATTTTTAAAAAATATTTATCACTTTCATTCAGAGACCTCATTAATCATTCCTTGAACCCACAAGCCCTCTTCATAATGTGAATACCTGGGAACTTAACTATCTCTAGGCAGGCAAAATTCATTACTATAGTACCAATACACAGAAAACATTTTTGACAAATATTAAGGGGAACAGTGTGTGATTTGGCATTTTATGGCAAGAGTATGTTCAAGTAATGCTTCATGCTTTTCCCTGAGTTGCACTTCCATTGCAAAGCAGAGCTTAACAATTTATCATACTTAAATAGAAAGGTTTAAACTATATTTAGATCTACTGATTCACTCTGAAAGGTAGTCACATCAAAACTTTATTCCATGAGTAATTTGAGCACTGTCGTTCCCTTACTGGTGTATAGGAAATATGCCAAATCCTCAGTCATTAACTCTGTTTCCTGTGGAGATGTGGTGGCAGACTTCAGGAGAAATGCAAATATAAGGCACAGCCATCACCTCAGATTCAACAAGGGGAAAATTCACAGCTATATGAGTCTGGACTTCTGCCATAAGCAATCTTGAATAAATAACTTTGAACTTAGGCTGTATGGGCACATTGAAATTCAAATGAGGGCTGGAGAGTTGCAAGGTTCATTTAAACACCTTAGGATAAAACATGTTTAGTGGTTCTCCCAGTCCTCTAACAGATTCTTTGGGGCCCTTGCCTGTCTACATCCAACTTAACCCTAAAGTAACTTTGCTTATTCTGTGTATTAGGATTATGTGAATTTAAACAGTACTTAAGGAAAAACAATAATAAATGAGTTATTAATAATAGAAAATATTTCCCTCCAAAATCATTAATTAAAAAAAATTCTACAATCTAAAGGTATATGAATTGATTTATTTTGCTTAAGGAAAAAGTAACATTTCCTTCATTCGTATGTGTTACATTAACCAGCAATTTATACACGTTGTTAAAAACAAACAAAAAAGGAAAACAAATGTGTTTCCTCCATTAAGAACTTTATATAAGGTGAACACTTTTGCGAATGATGAATTTTACTCTAGCAGGTCTCGTAATCTGGAACTGCCCTGAGCATATCAAGACATATGGTCCCTTGCGTTTTGGAGAGTGTATTTATACTGACACATCTTTTTTGAAAGTGACAAATGATACCCTCACTATTGATTAATCTATACAATCAACCATCCTACTCTCACAAGTAGATCAAATTGTTTTAAATAAACGACATGAATTTACATTATTTTATTGATTTAGTCATAGGAAGTTTTTAAATTTTTCTCATTTTCTGTGACTTTTTAAGGATATTTGGACACTTGGCCTCCTTTCATAACCAAAAGAAGGACAACAACAAATTAAAAAACAAAAAATCACCAGAACTGCCAGAAAATCAAACTGTATGGAAATCTGACAACCAAAGAGTTAAAGAAGAAACATTTATCCAGACTAGTAGAAGGGGTATAGATGGGCAGCCAGAGTGGAAAGGACTCATGGCTGGAGGACAGGGGTGGGGGGAGCTGGCAAGGTGGCAGCTAGCAGAGTGGGTGGTCCCACATTTGTGTACAGATAAACTGGGAGGAACAACTAGGCAGAGAGACAAACCACACAACCTAGGGTTCCAGTGCAGGGAAATAAAGGCTCAAAACTTCTGACCTAAGAAACCCATGGGGTTTGCAATGGCAGGAGAAACTCCTAGCCTCACAGGAATGTTCCTTGGAGAGACCCATAGGGTCCTAGAACATACACAAAATCACGTACCCAGGAATTAACACCAGAAGGGCCTAATTTGCTTGTGGGCAGTGAGGGAAGTGACTGAAAGCCAGATGAGACCAGAGTAAGCCACATTGTTCCCTTTCAGACCCTTCTACCACATACAGTGCCACAAACTAGTGACCTAGGTTTCCCCACCCTGGCAAATATCTAAGGCTCCACTTCTTACTACCTAATAGGTGGACCCAGATAAAAACAAATGGCCCAAATGAAAAAACAGATCACTGCTCCAAAAATAGAACTAAGCGATGAAGAGAGAACCAGCCTATAAGATGTACAGTTCAAAACACTGGTAATCAGGATGCTCACAGAAGTGGTTGAGTATGGGTGCAAAATAGAGGAAAAAGTGAAGGCTATGCAAAGTGAAATAAAGGAAAATGTACAGGAAACTAACAAAGATGGGAGGGAAACCAGGAGTCAAATCAATGATTTGGAAAAGAAGGAAGAAATAAGCATTCAACCAGAACAGAATGAAGATACAAGAATTCAAAAAAAAAAAATGAGGAAGGGCTTAGGAACCCCTGGGACAACTTTAAACATTCCAACATCTGAATCATAGGAGTGCCAGAAGGTGAAGAGGAAGGGCAAGAAATTGAAAACTTATTTGAAAAAATAATGAAGGAGAACTTCCCCAATCTGGCAGAGGAAATGGACTTCTAGGAAGTCCAGGAAGCCCAGAGTCCCAAAGAAGTTGAATCCAAGGAGGAGCACACCAAGGCACATCATAATTACATTAGCCAAGATGAAAGATAAGGAGAGGATCTTAAAAGCAGCAAAAGAAAAGGAGACAGTTACCTACAAAGGAATCCCATAAGACTATCAGCTGATTTCTCAAAAACCTTGCAGGCAAGAAGGGGCTGGAAAGAAGTATTCAAAGTCATGAAAGTCAAGGACCTATGTCCAAGATTACTTTATCCAGCAAAGCTATCATTTAGAATGGAAGGGCAGGTAAAATGCTTCCCAGATAAGGTAAAAAGTTAAAGGAGTTCATCATCACTAAGCCCTTATTATATGAAATCTTAAAAGGACTTATCTAAGAAAAAGAAGATGATCAAAATATGAACAGTAAAATGTCAACAAACTCACTACTATCAACAACTGAACCTAAAAACAAAAACAAAAAACAAGAACAAACCAAGCAAACAGCTAGAACCAGAACCCAATCAAAGAAATGGAGATCATGAGGAGGATTATCAGAGGGGAGTGGGAGGGGGAGAATGGGGGAAAAGGTACAGGGAATAAGAAGCATAACTGGTAGGTACAAAATAGAAAGGGGGAGTTTAAGAATAGTATGGGAAATGCAGAAGCCAAAGAACTTATATGTGTGACCCATGGACATGAACTAAGGTGGCAATGCTGGTGCGAGGGGAGGTGCAGGGTAGAGGAGAATAAAGGGGAGAAAAAAATGGGACAACTGTAATAACATAATTAACAAAATGTATTTAAAAAATAGAAAAAAAGGATATTTGGCAATTATTTCTTGCTTTTTAAGTTAATCAACTATTTAGATTTCAATCTGGTAATGAGAATCAAGAACATTTTAACAAAATTTTAATTTGGATGCAAATTCAACTTATGTATATAGAATAAGGAAGAAAATTTGAAAGCAAACTTATTTGCATGGGATTATGAGAGATACAATTTTTTCCTAAATAACATAGTTTAATCCTAGTTCTCTCAAATATTTCTAATGTTCAATGAAGTCCATCACTGTAATGACTTTTAGTATAGTAGGTATTCCAGTGTTTCATTGGAGGTATTTATTTAACATTACATGTGTATTTACTTTTTGTTTCTTACAATTACTAGGGTAGTCTGAGGACCTATATTTCACTCGAAAAATCAAGCTGGCAGCCACACATTTTGTTGTTATATTATCCCTTTGATACTGTGGTGCAGAGCAGATACTTAACGTTCATTGTGGCTGCCTATAGCCCTTACTCTTACAGTTGTGTGGCTTTTGAGAAGGACACACACTGGAATTCCTTCCAAGTCCTCCTTTATTTAAGTTAACCTTCATCATAACAACCAAATTTACTTAAGGTGATTGGCTATTACATTCAGATTTATTGAAGTTGATTTCAAATCCTAGGTGGGAAAATGCTTACTTTGGCCCCAAGACTATAGAAAGAGAATTCAGTTAAGTGAGTTATTGTTATTACATTTAATGGGTATATGATATTCCTGAATCTCTCATGATTCATTATTTTATTATTTAAGAGGGTTAGAATTGCATAACAACTGATATTCTAGCCCCTGTTATGATTACATTGTCCAGCTGCAAATAGAGGCTGTCTTGGATCTAATTGTATAATTATGTGACTGCTGTCTTTCAGTTTCAACATTGTTTCCAGGGACATAATTCATAAGAAAGTATTACATTTTCAATTTTAAGAGTGGATGTTCTGGAAAGTTTACTTATTTGCCAATGCCCATATTTTGAGGCAGCATCTTTATTCTTTCCAAATGTATATGCTTTGCTTTTATATGATCATGAGATTTTTGCCACAAGATTTCTTTTGCCTGATTTTTTAAACCATGAAATAATTCTCAACTTCATCTTCACAGCCCAGGTCAATCTACTTCACAAATCTAAATAGAAAACATCCATATTATGAAGAATTTATCATTTGCTCTAAATATAAATGATTTATATTTATAGGTAAATGATGGCTGATTTTTTGCTCGGCTTTTTTGGCGTACTATGATATATATCAAGATCTGTCTTGAAATAAAATATTCTGTGAGCAAAGAAACTATTTTAACTTGCTTTGGATAATACCAAAATGCCACTAAGTGCAATTTTGATGATTAAATACATTTTGGGTTCATGAAAGTAATATGTCTCCTGAGGAAAATTCTGTTCCTAAGTAGATTGACAACACTGTTATTGCGCAAAAGAAAACAGGGGGGTTGGTTTGTTTCCTTGTTACCAAAAAAACAAAACCAAATAAAGAAAAAAAACTTATGCAGCAGTTGGTGGTGAAAAAGGAAAGGAATTTTTATTCAGATGCTGTGCAATCTAGGAGAATGGCGGACTCCTCCTCTCAAAGCTCATCTGCTCTGCAAAACCCAGAAAAGTGCAATTGTTTTCAGTGAGACCAAAACAAAAGCCAGAGATCCTGCTCCATTTTAAAGTACCATCTTTTGGAGCCTATAAGCAGCTGCTAAATGGTCATCAAGTAGCTTAGCTTGTTCCCAGCTGCTGCCCGCTTCAGGCTCCCTCCTGGAGACTATGGGGCATGCAGCACAGCAGCTAAGGCTGCAAGGTCACATGCTCCCTGGAGAGAACGTGGAAATGCACTAGTGAATGCTTCACCAGGTTGGCAGGAGAATGAGAGAGGTATCCTCCTGGAGGCCATGGGCCATGTTGCTGCTATAAGGCATCATGGCACATGCAGAATACAGGCCAGTGCACTGTCCAGTGCAGATCACAAGCCTGTGATCCACAAGCAAGAGAGAGTGCTTCTTTGTTCCCCTGAAACTCTATTAGTTTTAAGTGTGGGACGACTGGATACTTTCCCAAAATAACCAATCAACTTCCCAAATTTTCCTGGGCTTTGGATGGGTCCACCTCTCAACCAAACCCTTCTTTTTCCAGGCTAGACTGACAGGCCTCTTTGGTCCAGAATCTCATCCTGTATCATTTTGATTTCTACTGCACATGTGCCTGCTTTCTCCTGGCCTCACCCCCAATCTAGTACCTGAGGAGCAAGGGGAAGGGTTTTTTTTAGCTCAGTGTAAGAGCCCCTTCCTACCATGATCTTGGCTGGGGAGGGAGACACACCTGGCTCCAACTATCCTTCCACTGATAGCAACACCACTATAAGTTTTTGTTTTTGTTTTTTAGGGTTTTTTGGGGGGTATAGTTATAACAGTTGGTTGATGACTAAGTAAAATCTGAAATATATCTAATTATTAACTATTTTTCATTGAATGAGTTGGCCTACAAATTAAATTATTTATATTTTATCTTAGTAAAATTAAGTTTACTTTAAGGAAAAATGCTCAACAGTTTAATAGCCCTAGACAATATTCTTTACTATATAAAGTCCTACTACAGCTCTATATCAAAGGGAGTGGATTTAAAAGCAGGGGATGCCTATGACTCTGAGGCTATTTACATTTCAGCATGAAAAAAGGTAGTTAAATGGTGACTTTGGTGACATGAAAGGCTGAAATTAATGCAGCGTTCTATCCAATGCACCTGTACCTTTTGAATTATCTCCAAAATATTTTATTTCCCAGTAGAAGTGAGTTTTAGTTATACTTATTTATGCATGTCCTATTCTCCCCCTGAAAATTAAAGGTAGTTATGCTGCACTTTCGCATAAAGTAGTTCATGAACTTGCCAAAATGGATTATACAAAGGCATTTTTTCCAATGTCTGTATCTACAGAGAGCTCTGCCGGCCTGTGATCTTTCACAGCCCGGCTTACATTGCTAAATGCAAATCACTAAAGGATGTTGGAACTCATGACCCATGGGATGTTATTTCTGTGGACAAGGCTTCCTCTTCACATTTTTTTTTTTTTAATGAGAGAAAATGATTAAACACAAAATGATGGCATAGTTAAGTTAAAGTTAGTTTTATGTGGTTAATTCAATTTTTAAAGTGAGAACCTATTGCCTATTTTATTTTAATTTTATCTCTTTTATCTAATGAATGAAAGCAGATGAGTTTCTTTATCTGCTGGCTGGCTGACAATAACAAGGGGACGGACTGAGGGACGTACTAATGATGCTGAGGCCGATCTTAGAGTCACTTCCTTAAAAATACATACATTAAATTGCAGTGCCTTTCTTTGTTCACTTTGACTTACATTTTTAAAAGCATAGAAATTTAAGTTTGGTAATTAAGTAGAACTCAACGAGGCAGGGAAAGGGGGAGTTTAAATGCCAAGTGTGTTTTTGTGATTTAAGTAAGCACAGTGGAATTTTCTTAAAGCAAATATTTCCTTCCAGTATATGACAAGACAGTTTCTTCTTGTAGACTTTGGCTTTACACCATTTTCTTGAATTTAATGAAAAGGTTGTTCAGAGAAAAATATCACTACTTGTTTTGTTGTGAAAACATCACTCATCCAGCGAGAGGCAGATCTAATAATTCAAAATAAACGGAGTCTTTATTCTTTATGACTGTTAATACTCACCAGGTTCTCTACAGAATAGGGCTCTGTTTCCACTCTGCTTCAAGCTGCCCTATTATCTAACCTTCTTCGTGAGAGCTATTTAATTTGCCTGAAATATTTCAGCGTAATAAATTATGGAATTACTTCGTAAGCTCTCTCATAGATATTCATGGTGAAAATAATGAGCATATTTAAAAATAGTTGTATGTGAATCGATTAATGAGGCAGCATTCTTTATAATCCAGATTACATAATAATCCTTTTGATGTAACTGTTTTCATGTTTTTCAAATGCCCTGATGAATAATTAATAACTATATAGAAACATGACAAAGTGGTTTTAAACTAATGACTGCTTGGTTTTTAGAAACATTTTGCAAATTTAGATATCATAACCTGCTATTTTAATTCAGTTTAACAAACATTGTTATATGACTTGTCCCGGTCCTGTCCAGCAGGACCGCGTGTCGTTGTGGAATGCTTGTCCTATATCCCCAGACAAGTGACGAACAAATTCACGCCGACTAAAGGAATCCTGTGGAGAAAAGGGATAGCTTGGCCACTTTCCCACAGACAGAGAGGGCCCCTACCCCTCACCTGGACAGGCTATTATTGACACTCCAGGATGGTTCTCATTAACTATGCACAGGGTCACTTTGGGTGGATACTTTTTACAGATAACAGAGGAAAGAATGTTGCCAATTACTTCAAAGAGAAAGGTCATTTACAAATGTAAAGGAGAGAAGGCTGAGCTGTTTACATTCATGCTTGGGAAGTCTAGCACAAGTCACAGTAAACTTCTGCTATCTCCATCCCAGGTGAGGAAGTTTTTGCAAGAGCAAGTTTCAAAGCTGCCTAGGTACAATGCAGGCTTGATTCCCCACGGGAGACCTATCCACGGATGTTCCCTGTACGCCAACACGCATCTGTCTGCGTTCAGAACCAGAGCTGAGCCACAGGTCATATCACACACGAATAGGTTCCCTATAATGACTAACTAGTTAACTTTGATGATATAAATACCAACTTCCCAAATTGTTATTGTTTCCTGTTTCTGGACTTCCACATAGTTGCCTTCAAATTTAAATCAAATTGGCCCCTTAGAAAAATCAAAGTTTCTCACCTGTGCCAAGTCTTGGCACCTCCAAGTACAACATAAAAATGGCAAAAACTCAGCATACATGATAGAGGCTTACAGCAAATTGAATCTTTTTTAGTAGTCATCCTTTTTTTATTGAACTTATTCGGGTGACACTGGTCAATAAAATTACACAGGTCTCAGGTGCACAACTCTTCACCATCTGCACACTGCACTGTGTGTTCACCACCACAAGTCAAGTCTTTGCCCATCACTGTTTAGCCTCCCTGTGCCCCTTCATCTCCCTCCTCCTGCCCCACTTCACTGTGGTCCCCACACCGTTGTCCATGTCCATAATTCCCCCCTCTCTTTTCCTTTTTTGCTCAATCCTTCCACAGCCAGAGGCAATAATTTAAATCTTCAAATAAGTTTACTATTAAATTTATTTCATCCATCCCATTCTTAACATTTCCTGATGATGTGTTCTCTTGTCTCCCTACCCCTAAATACCCACTCATTAACTCATTCACTTTATACTTGCATTTTTTATAATAGATGTAGTTATTCTCATATCACAGGACACTGATCAGAAATATTTCATAAATATGACTCTATACCTCCTTAGACTTTTAACTATTAACTTGAGAAAGCATTGTAACAGCTTGGTATGTTGAGCTATGATCTATCAATAACATTAGTTTGCTATTGTTGTTTGTTGGTGTTATTATTATAAATCATTTATAATTCAGTCAAAGTAGGTGATATCAGTAGAAACTAATGTGCACTGAGGAGGGGTAAAGTACAGTAATTAGATGTACCCTTTTATTAATTATAATCTACATACTTTGCATATTTATGAAGTCTTAACATATACCAAAGACTCTAGAAGGCAAATATCCTCACCCAAGAAGTTTACTAATTACAATACCCCATTCCTCTCGAATAGGGTTAGCTTTATCCTTTTACAATACTGCCTCAGTATGTAAGTCTGAGGAAGTAAAAATTACTGTCCTATTTCACTGACTTTGATCTAGCAGAGTTGAAAGAAACATAAGACAATAAACAACAGCATGAGGAAATGTGAGTTAAGGACAATGACTAAGATGCAAGTAAGGATTCAAAGTAAAGACAGTCCACTTTACTGTGAGTTAGTCAAGGAAAGAAGATCTGAGTGAAACTGTGAAGCAGTCATAAATTCTTCCAAGATATGTGAATGAATGTGTAGTCAAGGCAGGGATATTGTGAGGGTATTTTTGGTCACTGAAATGCAAGGAGCTTCTGCCTTGAGATAAGAAATAACAGGATGATTGATCATTTGACATGTATTTAATGAGTGACTACAATAGATACCTAACCTGTTTTGCTAAGGCAGACAAATTGTTGGAGGATGAAATGTAATATATATAGTAGATTTGAATCTAGATTTTAAAGACCATCACCTTGAATACAAGACAGAGTAATTTGGACTTTACTTAATGGTGTTATGTCATGATAATGCTATGTTGCTAGCACTAAAGAGCTAAAAGTATATGGGGGGGGGTCCCCAAAAGACCCTGGAATTTATTTATAAACATTTTTGTATTTATTCTTACATGCTTAAACTTCAGTTATCTCCAATGTACTCTCCATTTAATGCAATACACCTATCGAGACTTTTTTCCATTGCTCAAAATGGTTTTTAAAGTAATTGATTTTGATGCCTTTTAGTGCTTCTGCCATTTTTTGTTTCACTTCTCTCCCATGGGAAAAATGTTTCCCTTTGAGGACTTTTTTCCATCTGCAGAAACCCCCAAAAATGCTGGTGGCCAGATTGGGTGAATAGGGAAGATGGTGCATGGTGGTTATTCCATTTTTGGTTAAAAAGTGCAGAACGTTCAGTGTGGTGTGGGCAGGCACACTCATAAATCACCCATCAGGAAATGAGCAAACACGTTGAGGAGTCTTAAAAAAATTCACTGAAGCTGAACACAGCCTCTCTGAACGTTGCCAGCTGGTGCACTGATACAGCTGAGTTCCTAGAACTCTCACTTAGCGGGAGAAGCTTGTGCAAGGGGCCCGTCCTCCAGAAGATAATTCCAGTTTTGGGGGGTCCCACCTTGTATATGGAATAGACCAGTAGAACCTGAGCATCAGGAGAAAAAACAAACAAAAAGAAGGTATTGCAATTGCAAATGCAGGAGGTACTACTGTATGAGGAAGTGAAATAGCTATAGGATTAAAGGAAAATGGATTTTATAAAATGAAAAAAGTCATTAAAATTTTATTGCTGGCTCTGAAGAGTACATTTGGTATTCATAGTTCAAGATAGTTATGTTGTGGTTGCTGTTTCAGCTCTCAGACCACATCAAAGTGTTGTGCTGATGATCCTTTCTTTATTATTTGATTAAATGGTGCATAAGCAGTACATTAAAAACAAAAAATGCTTGTTATGGAAAATTTAGTAAAGATTAAAAATCAAATATATCATAATAAACCTCAGTCCAACACAGGCACATGCAACATATATTTAAAGTACATTCCCAGCCATGTTTGCAGCTATTTAATTTTAATTTTAGTTTTTGAATAGTTAATATGCAAAATACCAAGTTTTATAGTCTGCTTTTTTCAAAACATGTTTCAGAATCATTGTCTTTTGACATTAGTATTTTAAAAACTAATTTCATTGTTGAATAATATGGCATGAAATTTTCTGAATTATCACTTGTGGTTAAGCACTTAAGTTGCTTCCTAATTGTTAGACTTTAATATCATGTTCTTTTGAGATCTTTATTATTAAAATCCTTGTTCACATTCATAGGTTTCCTCTTGGTATGAATATCTAAATGCAACATTAAAACTGAAATTAAACCTCAATTTACATTTTCAGCAGATATGAGACCATTGAGATTTAGTACATTTGATATGTTTACAATTTAAATATTACTATCATTTTTGAGATATTTCCTATTGATAGATTTAAAATGATATTGTAGAATATATTTTCCATTTCTTTCATTATTGGATTTACATTTCTAGATGTGTATTGATAATTAATATAACTTGTTTAAATTTTGGTATAATAACCTCTCTTGGTTTCTAATTTAGTTATATGAGTTATTTATATAAATAGTGCAAATTAAATTTCAGTTGTATTTTTCATAATATTTTAACTTTGTTTCTAAGCACTTTTTTATAAAAATATCATGTGTCATAAAACCACCTCTTTCACTGGCTAATAATTTTTGTCATGTTCTTATCTTTGATTTTATAGGGATTTTTTTTTGCATTATTACATCACTATTTGTAGTTCATTCTGCTTTGGTG
>VMDR010028884.1:0-12968 GCA_007922815.1 Macrotus californicus | reverse complement strand
GGCTAGTCTAATATAAGAAAGACAAAAGTAACAAAAATTAAGAAAAAAATACTTATAAGCAAAAATACATAATCCTCTAAAAGTCTACCCTGTATTTTTATTTAAATTGTATATACAATTCTGTGTCAATAAATGTTTACATCTCAATAAAACTGATAATATTCTATGAAAAGATAATTTATTAACAATGCCTTAAAAAGATGTAAAAAAGCTGAATAGATGAATAACAACAGAATAAATGTTTAAATAGGTCTTAAATTTATCTCACAAAATACTACTGGGGACACATAACTGTAGTGTAAATTCCTTCAAACTTTCAAGGAATAGACAATCCATAACTATGTAAAATGTTTCAGAGACTAAAACTAGAATGCTCTTAAATGCCAAAGGTCAAGTGCTGCTTGGAGGTCTGGGGAATGTTGTCTGTGCTCAGGGGCACCCTCAGCTTCCGGCAGAGCACGGGGCTCGATGGGGGTGGCAGCCACACCTGGTCCCAGCCACGAGAGCAATGTAATCCCATCATAAAGATGCTGGAAAACTGGGGGAAAAAAATAACAAGAGTATGGATTTCCAACACTTAGAGAGTCTATATACACACTGACAAAGCACCCTCACTAGTAACAAGGATTAGGATTGTTGATTCAGGCATACAGAAAAGGACGGATAGATTTTTCTACCTAAAAGTAAGTGTTTCTGTCCAAAAAAAAAACAAAGTGAATAAAACCCGCAATAAAGTTTGCAGCGTGCGAGACTCAAAGGTAAATATCCTTAATACTTAAAAAGATGAACTTCCCAATGTAAAAAAATGGGAAAGGACAAGAATGGACAATTAGCAAAACAATAAATTGTGTGTATATAAACATTTCTAAACTCCTCAGTTACCAAAGAACAGGAATTTTAAAAATACAGCATTTTTCCCATATAAAATTGACAAATGTTTGAAAGAACCTTAGCCCATGTTGTTGAAAGTGCAGATACTTAAATTTATGCAGTTCTAGTCAAAGTGTAAACCAGTATCTTCTTCCTGAAGAGCAGCTTGTCGAAGATGTAGTAAGAGTTTTTTAAACTTCAGACCCAATCACTAATTCCATTTTCTGAACTTGTGTTAAGGAAATCAGGGTTTTCTTTTTTTAATGTTTTACGGTTGTTCCAATGATTTCCCTCTTTGCCTCCCTCCACTCAGCCCAACCCCACTTCCACAGGCAATCCCTCTCCATGGTCCACGTCCATGCGTCCTTCATGTGTGTTCCTTGACTAATCCCTTCGCCTTCTTTCAAACAGTCCCTCCTTCCTTCTTACCTCTGTCAGTCTATTCATGATTCTATGCTTCTGGTTCTATTTTGTTGACTACTTTATTTTGTTCATTAGATTCCTCTTATAAGTGAGATCATATGCTATTACATAAATACAAAGACTTATCTGTCAGGATTTTCATCTCATCAGTAGTTTAAGTAGTTAAAAACTTGGAACTAGCTAAATACACAATATTAGTGGGTTGTGCACATACATTATGGGGTGGTCATGTTTTTGAAACACCTTTAATAGCGATGAAACATGCTTGTGATTTATTGCTAAGATTATTAAAAAGCTAAAAAATTGTATATAGTATTGCAAGGGAAACCTTTTTCCTCCTACAAGAGAATCTGAACTTCTCTTAATTTTCTGGCTATTTCCCCAGAAAAAAAGATGATATGTATCTATATTACTAGACAAAATTAACCCCTGATTAGAGAATTGCATCTGGTCTCAGAGAACTGTAATTACCCAGGGGGGTACCATGCTCTGACTTCCGAGGGCAGTGACTCTGGAAACTTGGCATGTATGTTTTGGGGCCTTGGAAGCTAGGCCTATGGAGTTGCATATATGGATTTCTGTAGGGCATGAGGCTTTTAACCCAGGTGGCTCCTGCATCCTCTTATATATCTGTAGTCTCCTTATATCTAAGCTGTAATGCTCTACTGGACCACAGCAAGGACACATGCTTAGGAGGAGCATGTGATGCTGCCCTGTTGGCAAGCTATGGTTCCTTCCAAGGAAGCTGATGCCAAACGTAGGATGTGGTTGTCTATGGGTCTGAATATTTAATAGACCCTAAGAAGGTACCTTGTGTGTGTTGCCAATATAATCTCAATATATAATTTTATGTAAAAAGACTGGTAAGAAATAAACTAAAATTTATATTATCTGAGTACTAATGGTATAGTTAATTGTTTCCCTTCTCTTTAATACTTTATATATTTCTTCCCAATTCTACATGAATGCATATTATTTTCAAATCAAAAGATATATTTTTAAAACAAATTTTATACTCCAGTTCTGGTGATAATTATGAAACGACCAATCTTTAATAAGACTTGAAAATGGCAATTCTATTTGTATAGAGCACTGCTGTGAACACAGGGGTGCATAAGTTCTTTTGAATTGGTGTTTTGGGATTCTGAACCTGATGAACAAAAAATAACCTAATGAGAAAAATAGTACCAGAGGCATGGAAACAAGGAACAGATTGACAGTGACCAGAGAGGAGGGGGAGGGGGATAAGGATGGAAAGAAGGGGAAGGGATTAGTCATGGAACATGTATGAATGGCCCATGGACAGGGATAACAGGGTGGGGAATAACTGTGGGAATGGGGGATGGGCTGGGTGGAGGAGGGCAAAGGGGGAAAAACTGGGACAACTGTAATAGAATAACAATAAAATATTTTTTCTAAAAAAAGCAAAAATGGTAATTCTAAAAAGCAGAGACACACATGGCCAAAAACAAAAATAGTAAAACAGACCAGTGTGAAGAATTTTCTTTTCTCTCTGGGCAAAAATTATAGATCTTTATACTGAACGTTTCAGCAGAAACTTCTCCAGGCTACAAACTTGGATTGTATCTCTTCCATCAGTTCCTTTCCCCAAATGGCACAAACTGGCATGGAGGTCGAATGCTCCGATGGGAACCCAAGGCGACATGGTCAATGGACAGTGGACTGGGTACTAAGAACCTACAGTTAGCTCTACTCCGGCTCTCAAGTGTGGAACCCTGATTCAGACTTTCTATTCCTTTGCTTCTCCTGGAGAAAATGTGCCCAAGAATGCTGGCAGGCTCCCAAGATGTGCGCTGAGGAAGAATCCCTAAATGATAGTGATCAGAATAATATCTTCTAACTCAGTTATATTCTGCAGTCCTGCCTAATTTGTCCTGTCAGCATGCCAGTGGAATAGAAAATAGACGTCCCAGAGATCATAGAGAAAGTGTATGGTCCGATTCCCTTTGTTTTTGAGTTGAGAACATTTACACTTAACTAGGTCAAATGATTTGCCGAGGTCCCCACTAGTTCTATACAGGACTGGGCAGAAATTGGGTCCACTTTTATTTTCTTCCTGAATGAGGGGCATTAATAGGAACCAGGGCTGGTTATAGCTGATGCGTCGATGGCAAAGACCCGTGTAACCTCTGAACCCTGCTGATGGTGCTTGAACTTCCCCTAAGATCTGAAAATACGTGGGCAACATCAGAACAGAAAAAACAACTTTCCTGATGCTCAGGGACATTGCCTTGCAGCAAGGAGCTGAGTTCATTTCTTCTGTCCCATCCTAGGGAGAGATGGCTCATCCCAAAGCAGCCTTTACTGGGCCTGGGGGACACAAATCCCAACAGTCTAACTCAGCACAGGCCCTGCTTCTGATGGTGCATCCTTCATTCTCTTCACCTTGCAGAGTCATCCCTCTCAGGTTTGATCTGTCAGGTGAGGCAGGGATCCCAAGCATGGCTTTGCCTCCAGTAACTGTGTGACCTCTAAGTCATGGTCCTTCTACAGGTCCAATTTCTCATCTGTAAATAAAAGGAGGGATTGGGATCAATGATCTCCAAGATCTTCTCAGGACTAGTATTTCATGAGAGCTAGAGAAAGAACACTCTGATTGGTAGGCTCCAAATGTCAGAGTCCCAATTCCCAGGCCTCGACTTTTTTTCTGGAGTTCAATTATACACCTCTGTACCTGGTCAAGTGTGTTCATAGGACAGCAGCTTTTTGGTTTTGTTCTTTGTTTTTGTTTTTTTATTCCTCCGTAAACCCATTTCCTTTTCTCCCTGCAGTTGAAAGATGGTAAGACTCCTCTGGGGTAACTTGTGTGGCATAGACTAAAGGCAGTTTTCAAAAAAGTAGCTCAACCTAACTTGTCCTTGGTGTTCTTTGCATTCTCAAGCACATTAGCCATAGAAAAACCCTACAGTGCCGTGTGTCCCTGTGGATGGGCATCCACAACCCCAGTCAAATTACAGGATGCACAAGAAAGGCATGAAGGATAAGATGATGTGTGCTTGACCTGTCATTTCCTATTTCTCCTTGTGTGCTTTGCTGTCAGAAAAGACCAACACCATGTTGAGGCAAGGCCACCTGGGATATACTGCACAGGGATGGGCCACTACCGTCCCCGCTCTTTAGGAAAGGTTAGAGCTTGGGCCCTTATTGTGTCCAGAACCAGTTAGCTAAAAGTGGTGGCCCATGCTTCCAAGAAATCCACAGCGTGCATTCTGACCAACTTGGAAACCCTGGCTGACTACTCTCTCGGGCCTCAGGCCTCCTCAATAAACTCAGACACTCAAAGGCAGAGAACCTGTTTAGATAAGAGGATTTAACTGGGCAGAGAATCTGATTTGCCCTTATTTTTGCTCCGCTCCAGTGCCACAGGGCATGAGAAAATAGCTATTAAATCCTTTTCTTGGCCTCACAACAAACTAACCCCGGAGTATTTAGTATTGAAGCAGCAGAACGTTTGACACCCGGGGCCCAGGAGAGCTGAAACAGCTGCCAGTTTGCATGCACGTGTGCACGATTGCACACACCAGGCTCATCGGGAATTTCCCAGGAAAGGGAGAGACAAACACAATTTGATAGAAAGGCACAATTTGCAGGAAGTTGTGAATTTTTACTTAGAGGATTTCTGGGCGGTAAGCCCTTACACTAAATATAAAAGCCCAAAGCACCTGTGGATCACAGAGTGGGCTCTCAGTAAATGCCGGCCTGTTTGCTGGCTGAGGAGGGACACAGCTGCTGAAGCAAGGGGACATTGTAGGGCCTCACACTGCCTCATAATCGGCCTCTGCCAGGCTCTGAGCAATCTCATCTGTTGAAACCTCTTTCAAGACTTCGTAATTCACATCCTTTTTCCTGTGATACATGATCACAGGACTTCTTAGTATTTTTTGTTTGTTTTTTTTACCGTGAGCACATTTTCTTTGTTGCTAACATACAATTTACTTTTTTTTTTTATTCTGGGAAAGATTTACATGAACCTTTTAAAAACTTAAAGAAAAAAATCAGTTCCCCTGTTTTCGGTCCATGTTGCACATGAGTGCTCCACATTCCTTTACAGATTGTTTCTCCCAGCATTGTTCCATGGGGAAATTTGCTCACCACCTTTGAGATACCCCTTCTAATGGTTGGTGGCTAGGTGACTGTGTTAATAATCCTTGATTATTCATTTCTTCACAAGATTATTGTTTGCCTAACGAGACATGATGACCAATTTCCTTGGTGATTACAATGCCTTTCACTTTTTTTATTGAGAGCAGTATTTTAGCTAACTCATTGTTTTTTTTTTGACATCTAACAAAAACTCTTTTTAATTTCACTTAATCCATAGGATATACCGAGACAGTGTTTTGCGGTATTGCATCCTAATGAACCTTTATTTATCAGGTCATCGTCAGCTCCAAGCTGTAGACTAACATTCCTGTGCCTTATAATTGTTTTAATTTTCATTGTTGACACTATTACAGATGTCCCCAATTTCCCTCCTTTGCCCGTCTCGACCCAGCCCCCGCCCCCCTTCCCTCTGGCCATCACCACCCTGTCGTGTGTCCATGGATCATGCATACATGCTCTTTGGCTGATCCCTTCACCTTCTTTCATCCAGTCCCCCTCTCCTCTTTCCTCCGACAGCTCAGTCTGTTCCATGTGTCATAACTCATTTTAAATTCCCATTTCTCTTGTATCCACTGTCCAGAAAAAAAAAGGCATAAGAAACCACTATGCTTTGGGAATGTAGTCTGTTACCTTGGTGCTGCATTCTATAACAAGGGTGAATTTAAGATCCTTCTGCATGGATAGATGCAGCCCTGGGACTAAGACCAGCAGGAAGGCTGCAATCAGGAAAACACTTCTTATCACAGCTGCTGAATGTTTTCAAAAGGCCATCCATCATCCCGCTGACCTTGATTCTATTGAAGCCCTTGAGCTTTGAAAGGCATAAGACATGTCTAAAGCTAAATGTTTTTATTTACACCGAGGTGCAATAAGCAGCAGTCAAGAGCTCTTGAATCTACCAAAGCTCAGCAAGTGAGAGGACCCACCCTCTCTGCAGACCTGGTTGGTCAATGACACTCATTAGGGAAGCTTAAATCAGAGTGTGAAGACATTGACAGGCATGACTGGCAGCATGGTCTATATGCTCAAAATCTCCCACATCACTTTTAAACAAAATCTACAGCAAAAACCATGTCTGCCTTCCTTGGAAATGCTCATGCCTATCGAAGCTCCTCAGGGAGACTATTAGAAGCCTCTAAAAATCCCTGGGACTGAAAACTGTGAAGCCATTAGACCCTAAAATTGGGATATGTGCAAAGAACAAACCCTCTCCTCTTCCTCCAAGCAGAACCTACAGAGGGGGCTGCCAGGCCTCTGCTGTCCTTTAGGAACCCGAGTGACAGAGGTATCAGGAGATGTGTTGACTCTGGAGTAGGCTGTGTCCACTTGGCTCTAAAGGAAGAGGGGCATTGCAAGAAACCAGCCTCGGCCTGGAGAGTTTAAATGATGGCGCTGAGACTGAAACCCCGTGATGTGATTTCGGTTTCCCTGAATGCGCCTCTTTTCTCAGCTCCTATCATAAGGGCAAAGATGTTGGCGCTGAAAACGTATCTTACAGGTCTTCTAGTCCAACAGACAAGAAACTGACAGATTGACAGATGAGAAACTGAGGCCGAGAGGTCAAGCAACTGGTTGCAGATCAAACGCCTGGTTGGGGCAGTGCAGCGCTCGAGTCACACATGTGTCCTTACTCCAGGACAAGGAACAATGATTTTTTTAAAAAACCAATTCCAACAGACATATTTGCCTAGACAGACTAGGCAGAGAAGGCAACAAACATTCTTTGAGCACCTGTAGATGCTGTGACATACACTTTTTAATAATCTTAACCATTTTCTAACATATTAATAGTTATTATCCTCATGTTAAAAATCATGAAAAAAAGGGGAAAAGTGAGGGTCAGAAAGATTCAGTTACTCGCCCAAAGTCACCCATCAGGAAGGAAGAAAGCTGGGATTTCAACTTCACAGCCCACATTCAAGAAACAGCACTGACTTTGACATTGCCGATTACCAGAGCTACAATTGGTATACGTGTGAACCTAGAACATATATTCTAGGAATTTTAGGTGCCTTTTTTAATGACAACTACATGCAACATGCAGTGAATACCCCTTAAAAATATGAAATTATAATATATCTTATAGTACCTATTTTCTTCTGCAGACTGGTTAAATTTTGAAGTCTAAAAACTGTTCCCTAAATATTTTGCATTTATATCACTTATTTATCACTTACCCAGATGCCCAATAAAACACTGTGAAGAAGTGAAGTCTAAAAGATAGCACATCAAACCAATATATTACATTTCAGGGTTGTTTATTTTTGCCATTTCGATTTTCATATTTTAAAGGCAACTTTATTAAGATGGACTGGTTATTCTTATTACTTAAAGTATATTTACTATTATCTAAATGTCTTTTGCCACTAGGGGTTGTAGCCAGCATAGCTGGAGGGTGAGAAACGCACTAATGGAGTTCATTTGCGGTTCATTCATTGGCAGATCTAGAGTTTGGCCTTGATGATCTCTCACCCGAGGGTGTTCTCATTTGCTGTGAGTGATATGTTTGCTAGTTAACAATCAGAAAGGCCATACTAGGTGGGGTAGCCAGGGCCAAACACGTGGCAAGTTCCATATGCCCCAGCTGCTCCCTGAACAGAGTGTGTGTGGCAAAGATACAGATGGGGGAACCCAGGCATTGCCGAAACCAGAGCCATACCTCTGACACGATGTGCAAAATGGCATCCAGTGCGGACTGGAGACCTGGCAGGAAAGGAGACTGCTTCCCCTTATCAAGCAGAAGCCTCTTTCTCCCTTTCTACAAGCAGAATGAGGCCCTGTGTGGACTATAGGGCCCAGTGGATGGAGAAATAGCACCCTATGTATGGTCAGTAAAATGCAGGAAAATGAACATCCATGAAGCCCGCTCACTGAGGTCTGAGAGCTCGGCTGTTTCAGCAGCAACCTTTATGTCCGTCAGTCTTAACCAAAAACCAGGAATATGTTCCTGCAAAGGTGTATGTTATAAGATGACTTCCTTCTTTCCTTCCTTCTTTTTGTAAACATTCATTATCACTTAATATGTTCTGGGCATTAACTAGATATGTAGATTAGTGTATATATTATATATATCCTTGCTCTGATATTTTGTTATGCTTCATGCCTCACTTGTGATTTGAATGTTGTTGGCCAATAATAACATTTTTTGTACTGCTAATCACCTTGGACATGAGAGTCCTGGGATGTTTTACTTATGGATTTATTTGCCAAAGTTCTATTTGGTCTGCTATGCCTTGAAGTTATTTTGTTTCCATTTGTGTGTGTGTATGTGTTTTTTGTTTGTTTAGAGAGAGGAGAAGGGAGGAAGAGAGGGAGAGAAACATCAATTGCCTCTTGCCTCTTGCACTCCGCCAACTGGGGACCTGGCCTGCAACCCAGGCGTGTGTAGTGACCAGGAGTCTAACTGCTGACCTTTTGGTTCACAGGCTGATGCTCAACCCAATAAGCCATACAAGCCAGGGCACGTATATTTTTTAATAAGAATGGGCTGTGTATAGATTTTTTTCACACATCTTCTTGCTTTTTTGCCCTCTTGTGTGAGTCGTAGAAAGCTTCAGTGAATGTAGAACTCCTAGAATTTGCACAGCTCTTTCCTATAGAGTAAGAATGTTTTCAGCTTCTGAAATGGCCACAGCAAGCAATGCTTCTTTCTTATTTTTTCTCGTGTGTATCTCTCTCCATCCCATTTCCCTGATTTACTTTTTAATCATTTCCTGACATTACATCAGATATTTATTCATTTGTTTGTGTTGTTCCCCCAACCCCCACAGCTGGAACAATTCCCTCTCCAGAACTAGTGAATGCAAAATGAGTATATAAGTGAATTTAATTTAAAGGAGACCACTTACTTTCTGTCACTTAGTCCTTGGTTTTTATTTATTCCCAAGCAGTACACCAATAAATGCATGCTGTCCAGTCCATGTTGGGAATTTCCTTCAGCGTTCATCTTCAGAAAAATTAAGGTCAGAGGCTTCTATCTATAAGGAGATCCTCTAAAGATTCAATCTTGTATTCATTCAACAAATATTGATTGAAACAACTATATACTAGTCCTATTCTAGGCACTATACCAGGGGGTGCAAAAGTCCCTCCCATGAGGACATCATAGTCAGATGCAGAGGGACATACAAACAGTAATTGTAATTGATTGCATGGGTGTCAGGATAGAGATCTGAATGACGTGTTAGGGAAGCAATGGCAAATCAGGGCCCCCTCTTCCTGAGGGGGCCTGGTGAAGGCTTTGGGAAGAACAGTGACATTTTCAGTGATCTGGAGGAGGCTAAATAATAAAAATCATTTTTCTTTTTTTATAATCCACCTAATTAAACCTATATTTCACAAGACCTTCATTAATCTGACATGCTTTATTCATTCGACATTGATTAACTACTATGTACTTTCCACTGGGTTAGGCCCCTGGGTTACAACAGAGAATAAAAGAGGCACGACATCCCATAACAAAGAATAACAATAATAGGTAATTATTTGCGATAAGAACTAGAAAGGAGAAACACAAGGTAAGAAATTCATGTACAACAAGAATGCCTAAGCTAGCCTGTGGAATAAGAGAAGGTTCCCTCAAGGAAATACTATTTTATGTGTCCGAGTGTGCATGAATTTATCCCCATCTGTTCACTAAGATAAAGAAGAGTAAGGCAGTTCCATCATGAGCAGTAGGGACAAACAAAGCCCCTTGGCAGCTTATTTTGGCAGAGATAGGTCTTGTGGGCAAAGAGGGAGGGTTGAGTTCTCGAAGCCACTCAAATATTTTTACATGGCAGAGCTCATTAACTCATTGTCAGTTCCAAGGCATGTTAGGCACAAAATATTTCAGCCCCTTCCAAGGTGATCCATGCTGGCTCACTATTTGCCTGTCAGATACTGAATTCTGTCTATTCCTACCCACTTCCCACCTCGTTTTGACTTACCTGTAATCTATTTCTGTCTGCTACACTGTTCTTTCTTGTACTTAAGAATCATATGAGTTCTTCAGTGTTTAAAGCATATTGCATTTAATTTCTCTCCTGTGTTCTCACTTATTAGACACAAATTCAATGGATATTTTTGCTAAGTCAGTAGAAATACAGTGATTAAGAGGAAGAACTCCGGAGCCAGGCTTTCCTGGGTTCAGAGCCGGGGCTTGTGACTTACTAGTTCTGATGACCTTGGACAAATTATTCAACCCCTCTATACCTCAGGTGTCTCATCTGTACAATCGGGATGACAGTGTCGATTTAGAGGCCACATTCGAGAGCTGCGTCAGACACAGTCTGGCTGTGTGTGGCCAAGTCCCCGAAACCTTCGATTTCCTCACTTAGGAAAGGAAAGGAAGGACATCTGTAAATGATTCCCGTTTTATAATTCTGTACTTTAATTTCCATCCCCCGTGTGCCATTCATGATGTTGTCATCTTTATTCATCTAAACAGATAGTCCATAATGACAGGGAAGAATGTAAAGCGTGGGAAGTCTTAAACATTGATTGAGTTTATCTGAAACCATGGGACATGCATAGCAAAGAAGAGCATCTATAACCTCACATGCTTCTGGGGAAATGTTGAAATAAAGGATTAGGAAAATAAAACTGGCATAGGATGTGGTGGGAAGTGTGCACTTTGACACCCAGTTGTCCTAAGTACCCATCCCGGTGCCACGTGTGCCAGTTGTGTGCTCTGGAGGGCTAGTCACTTTACCTTGCTGACCTTTCCTTCTTCACTAGTGAAGCAAGAGCAGTAGTACCTATACTGGGGATCTTGTGAGCAGGAAAAATGCTCTAATAAAGTGCCTGACACCCAGTTTTCAACAGATGATGATAACTATTAACTTTTTATTCTTCACTGATGGTTCTCAGTCTTCGATTGTGGCATTGCCAGAGTTGGTGACAACTGGCCTCATGATAGTTCCTTATTTTAAGTGGGAATACACTGTGGCGTGTGCTGTACACATAATGAAGGATTATGTAGTCTCTGTCATCAGGGAGCTTACAACCTATGCAAAGGCATGATGACTTAGCTGGTAGTTACACATGCATTAGTTCAAGATAACAAGAGAGGTGCCAATCATAAAGAAGGGACAGCCAACCAGTTCAAAGGAGGAGAAATATAGCCCAGGCAAACATGTCGAAATAGGAATTTATTATGTAAATAAAGGTAGCATTGCCATATAATGAAGTAATAACATTGTGATGTGTGCATGTCACGCCTTGTTGGGCACAGTGGCTTTCTCAGTCATTTCTCAGTATTGCAACTCGCATATTGAGTTAAAAAAAATTCACTCCCAGGATGAATAAACCTTATCATGAATTCTATTACAATTTTTTATTTTAAGTGATGTTTTTATGTGACCTTAGAGTTTAAAACTATAGCCTGAAGTCTATCTGAAATTATTAATCATTGCTTTCTCTAATTCTTTTGGTGAGTTCCATGCAAACTGCTCTTTAATTTGTCATCTCTCCCACATGACATCTTTTAAAAGGATTGTAGAGCCTCAGAAGATTTTTTTTATTTTTGTTTTTGAAGCCACTGGTTTTTTTTTATCAGACAGCTCTCCAACTTGACCTTTCTCAAACATTCTTTCTGCAGATTTTTATTGGTGAGATAACCATGTATTTCATAAAGTCAACTAGAGAATCTCTGCTTGCCCAGGAGAAAACGATTCTAACCGGAGAATGCTGTTACCTGAACCCCTTACTCCGGAGGATCGTCAGATTCATAGGTGAGTACAAGAGCACGCTGAACTGAGCCCCACTTCTGGGTAAAACCTGCTACACTTACTGAAGATGAACCCACTTGAGCAAGGGTGCTTTGAGGATTTTTCCAAGTGTAGAGACTGAGCCTGATCATAATGCCAAGTCAAGTTTTGGATCCTTGAAGTAGTACTTATCAAAGTGTCTTATGAATGATTTCACCTTTTTTTTTCCATACAAAATATTTATCTGAGATTACCTCTGGACATATAACTTAATATTGACTGGAGATTGCCATATACTGTTTGATGAATCAGGCAAGGGTAGGGGGCAAAAAGGGACACCCATAAAATGAACTTAGAAATCATCAAATTTCCGGACAAAGCTTTCCCAACAAGTAATTTGGTTATGCAGGGACGTTAACAAAGTGGGGAAAATCTGATCCACCAGGTTCTTGAAAACAAATAATTAAATAGTTAAATTCTTTTCAGTGACAAATAAACTTGAGTAAACATATTCTTGTAAATGTCAATTGTTAAATAGTAACTTTTTAATGTAATATTGAAAAGTAATAAAAAATTAGAATTCAATGAGGGTTTTTTGGTTTGTTTGTCATATAGAAGAAAAGCAAATTAATTTTCCTGAATAACTACATTTTTTTTGAGTTCAAGAAAAAAATGGATCCAAATATGCCAAGATGAGACTGTCTATTAGCACCTAAAATAGCCTGTCATCCAGAAGCTATTTATTATGAGCTTTTCATTTGGAATCACATAGTTGCTCCATTGTTACTTCTAATAAAAATTTAATTAAATTCCAAGCAAGTCTTATGCCATTTAAGTCAGGTTTAAGGAGTTGATAGCACT